>VZSZ01001789.1:209315-248329 GCA_013398815.1 Ibidorhyncha struthersii | reverse complement strand
AAAAAAAAAAAGAAAAGACACAGTCTTTTCATTTTATAGAAAGATCAAGAGACATTTCCATAACAAGCCTGGGACAGAGCCAGGATAAGAACCAAATTTCTGAAGCCCGAGAGCGTGGGGGAGCACGGGGCTGCGCCAGCTCTCCAGGAAGCGCTCCCCAGGGAGGAGAAAGATGGTTATGATGCTTGGAAAGAGACGTGTAGTTGTGGAATTCAGCTGTATTATTCGATGCCAAGACACACACTGCAAGCATGTCTCCTCAGACTTGTTTTCAGGCTATTGTATTGGTTTGTTATTTTTCAGGGGAGGATGGGCTGAGGGTGGGACAAAGAAAACATGACTTTTTTCTCCCCCTTTCTTCCTAATCCTCATTCTGAAGGCGTTCTCCCAGCTCTGGGACATCTTTTCCCAGCAAATATAAAGAAAACAAAAATCCTCTAATAACCTTGTTAATTTTTACGGTCAAACTCAAAAGCATAAGTATCTCCCTCTTTCCCAGCCTACCAGTTTCTCTGCTGTCCCGGACCTGTCAGATTTTTACCTGGTGCAAACCACTGCCATCGCAAAGCACACACGGGAGGGTCAGTCCACAAATACCAACATTTCTGTAGTGCTTTTAGCTGGGAAAAGAAACAGAAAGAGCAAAAATCCTCCCAACAGTGGAAGAAAAAAGATGCTGTTTCAAGCAGCGATAAACAGCCTTCTTCCCACTCACCTTTACGTACCATCAGATTACTCCATCTATGACCTTTTGGGGGTCCTCAGGCTCATTAGCCCCAGACTTGAAATGTAAATGTCTCTTCCAGTGTCTTCTGTGGTTTCTCTTCCCCTCACACCTTACCAGGTTTCATCCTCCAGACCAAGATCAAGTCAATACTCATAACTGAGTATTTACTGGGTCCCCAAAAAACACCAGAAGGGATCATACCTTATTATTGTACTCTCTAAGTAAAACCTGATCTCGATTTGGAAACACGGGTGATTTCAGCTGTGAGTTTGCCGGACGCTTGAAGTGAGGCATTTTCTGGACAAGCCACGGAAATACCCCTAACAACAACAAGCAAAACCCAAGAGCAGATTCCCCTCTAACCAGAGCGTGTGTTCTTTAGGCTGCCACACAACACCTGCTTCCTCCAAGTCTTTGAGTGAAAAGATTTCCTGGATATTTTGTGAAAACCTTGGGTTTGGGGTTTTTTTTCATTCATCTCCTCCTCATCACCCACATTTTTTTCCAGCCAAGTCCACACTCACATGCTGCAATCAGCAATTGCAAGTGAGTGCATCTTTCTGCCCAGCTGGAAGCGGGGAGATGCCGCAGCGGGGCAGGCAGCGAGCACTCCCAATTTAGGCAACTTCAGCTAAATGCTGTTTTGAAAGAAGGATGAAAGGAAAGGAGGGGGGATTAGTGTGGTTGGTTTGGTTTTTTTTTTCCTTTTCCCTCTATGTTCAAAAATTTCAGAATGTCAATTATCCTGCAGTTGGGTAGAAGGGAAGCACTCACTGCTTTCCCCACTCATTTTCAGCTGTGAGAAATGCTGAAATTTTCAAACTGAGACACATTTTGAAGCAGCCCGCCTTGTTTCCCTTCCAAGTTCATGCGAAATAAACGCCCTGTGCCGCATCGCAAGCAGTGTGCTTGGGCAAGGACACACCGTTCGGGCAGTCTCCATCCCAACTCCAACCCACTTTGTTGCCTTAATCTCCCCCACAGCTCCACTTCCCATCCCAAGCGGCAGGTGCTGTGCAAGGCTAAGCAGCAGCTGCTTTCGCTTGAGGAAAATTAATTTTCTCTCCCAGGGTGTCTTGACATCCACACAGCGACTTTTCACAGCACTCTGCGAATCCGAGGTGAAAGACATCGCAGAAACATAACCAACTTATTATTGCAAACATTCCTTTCCTTTCCTGCCTCCTACAACTTCACATGCTTGTTTGACCCCAATCACGCTCTCAGCCTTGCTTTTTTGAACCAGTATTTAAATTATTTACGTGCCCGGTCATTTTAACACCCTTAACACCTAACTACAAGACGATACCATCTGCAGAAAAATACACATCGATGCTGTCACTGATAAACAAGCAACTGCCGTTCCTCATACATGACAAAACTAAACGCATCTTCTCCAGAGGCCGCCGGGGAGTCAGTGGCAGAATGTGTCACCATGGATTAGCACAAACGTGTTCTTACACACACAGACGTCCTCCTTCATTAAAATGCCAAAAGGGGAGATTTCAGATTGATTTCTTGAATGCCATCAAGCTAAAGCTGTCCCGACCTTGTCATAAAATCTATTCTCCACCCAGGCCCCTTTGTTCCCTGACAACTGGAGAGTGAATTTAATGGGGAGACAGCCCGGTGCTGGAAGGACACACAGGGTTTCGGGATGCGACGCAAATGCAAGGTGAATGCAGTCAGACACCATAGGGAGTAACGTATGCTCTGACATCCCAAATCATCTTTTCCGGCCTTAATGCCTCACTTACAACAGTGCCACCTCCACACCATTTGAAAACTATGAATAAAACAATCATCATCTGGCCTTAGCAGGAAAACAGTGATGTTGATAAGCAAGCTCCGGTTCTTCCCTCAATCCCAGAAGAACTGGAAACTAGAAGAGACTTACTGTATGTACCTGGTGTTAACCTCATCTTAAACACCAGCTTTTTGGAGACATTTTATATTCTGGTGTCTGATTCAAGCTTCTGTGCCATCAAAAGGCCAGGACATTCAGTTTATGATCTAATGGGTATGGATTGCACTGCTCCAAAAATTGCATGGGTCATTCCAAAGGTATTCCAGCATCTATCGAAAGTACCATCCATTTGCTTGGTCAGTTCTAAATAATAATCTATTTATTTCTCTGTAAATGTGACCATTCAGTTGCCAAAAAAATGAAGAGGTCCCAGACAAGCCCAGCGCTGAGTTTTCTCCAAATACAAACCATCCTAGCGGCCTCCCTCACCCCAATAACCTTGTACCACAAAGGTATGGGCTAACAAGTCATGCTTCTGGTTCAGTTCCGTGCTTTCTCCGTTCCCATTTAAACATAAACATTTATACATGTATCTATAAACATATTTAAACAAACTATAAAGGTTTTTAGTCAAGCTGAATCCTGTGTCCTGAAACAGCACACAGCGAAGCTTTGGAGAGCCAGAACGCAATGGGAGTTCTCCGGCTGTGGGAAACGAGGCTGAACGCATTTGTTTCTTTCACAAAGTCATACGACTTTGTGATCTTTGTCACTCGGGGGTGTAAAGTCCATCTTGCTTTATATTTACCCACAAGCTGCGTTTAGGAACAGGGATGAAAACCACTAACACGCTCAGAGAAACACAAGGAGGGCATGAGAGAGCGAGGAGCAGTCCTGCGCCCTTCGCAATTAGGCCATCTTTCTCCCAACAGCAGCAAAGGAAAAAAAAAAAAGAAAGATTTTTTTAAAGCCGCTTGTGCCAAACAGATCTTATAAACCAAAATACTGTGAAGCCTTTGTAGCTTTTCTAGATGTGTCGCCAGGAAGCCATCGCGAACGCAGCCTAACGAACTGCTAATGGCAGCAACCCATGCGCTAAGAAAATAAGAATCCACCACCAGGTGTTGTCCCTCAGCAGCAACAAGCGGGACCCACTGTAGCTATGGAGATGGAGCCCATGGAGCCCTGTGCTCAACGTGCCCCCACAAAGCTTCAACGGCCCATTAAAGGGGGTCACCTTTGCAGAGAGGAAGGTCCATCTGGCTGCAGGCAGCAAGTGCACGCTGCTTAACGGAAATACTTCAGTTTGCAAATAGACAGGTACAGGAAGGCACTGGAAGCGTCGAGAATGATTTAACTTTGGGTTTTCGGTGCTACATAAGGGCTATTTTTAACTCTGACCACCTTTACTATTATCTGCCTCTCGTTATGGACAGATAAAAGAGCACATTTGTCCACGAAGCTGTAAATCATTCTATCTGTGCTCCAGCCTTACATCCTTTCCCCTTCGTACAGGTAAAGGTGGTAAATCCCAGCAGATGGCATCAGCTGCGACGCCCGTCCTTGCAGGAAGAGCTGTGCCGGCACTGCAGTGACCAGAAAGGAGGAGACCGCATGTCTCAGCGGGGGAGGAGGGTTTCAGGCTCCAACCCCATCTCTCCCGCTGATCTGCTGGGTGACTGTCAGCACATCACCGCACTTTTCAGTGCTTTGGTGGTCACCCAGGAAGAGACTTAGATGCAGCGATGGAAACATAACAAGCAAAGCTTTGACTTCAGCATTTCTGCCCCGTGACCTCCCTCTCTGGCTGTCAAGTTCTTTTTTGTTTGATGATTTAATAAACTCCATTTGTCAGGTCTTTTAGATTTTATTTACTGCCTTTTTGGAAGACGTTTAAATGGCCTAAAGCTACTGCGGAAATTAGATCGTTTTCTTCAAGACAAATATAAAAAGGGAGAGGGAGAAAAGACAGAAATAGCCTTCATACCTTCACTGCTGAAGAGCAGGAACGCAGCATCAAGGGCCTTTTAGCCACACCAGGGCCTGGCAAATTTCATTTACCTTTTTTTTTTTTTTAATGTCTCAGGCTGCTCAAGGCACTTCTAATTAGTATTTCCTTCAGTTCCAGGCTGCCTGCAAGCTCTGCAGTTTGAATGCCTGAAACCAGAGGCTCTTATTGAAGAGGTGACAGAAGATGCCAGGAAAGAAAAGGTGAGCCTGAACCCCACAGACGACCATCCCGATGCGAGGAGGTCTTATCATCAGAGGATTCTGCCCCTGCGGTGGGAGACAACTTCAGAGCAGAGCTGCTCTTAGATCACCACTCGCATCTAGCTCCGCTAATACCAAAACAGCAAGGGGACATACCCAGCTTTTTGTCTGCCTGTCTCTGGGCAGATTAGATCCAACCTTTGTTTAATCACAATTTGCTCTAGCGGTTTGTAGTAAAAAATTCACTACTTCTACAGTTCATTGCCTCTGAGCGCTTCCTTTGAGTGTCCTTTCCTTCTTTCCTTAACATCTCATTTTGGTTTTATGAGGGCAAACAGCATCTGGAAGCATTACCAAAAAAAAGGGGGTGAGCGCTACTCCATCCCCTACTGCTCCGATGTACTGCTCGGAGCTGGAGCAGTCCTTTGGCTTGTGTTTGAACAGCACCAAGTCCAAAGGGATTTCCAGTCTGTGATGTGGGATTCCACATAGAACTAAGAGGTCTGGAATAAGTGGTCACAGTGGAGGTTAGTTTTCTTCTTCTCCTGACATTATAAAGCTTTCCTACATAGTCCCTAAACTTGGGATTCTGACCTGATTGCTGAGATCTGACCACTGAGATCCCGTTAAATTAATTACTACTGAGTTTCCTAGAGCCTTACTAAAGCTGCAAGGGATTTCCAGCTGAACTGCTTATAGCCTACGGAAAGGCAACTGGAGCAGTAAGTAGGGTTGCTGCTCTACAGCAGAAAAGCGAAGCGGGGAGGGAGAAAGGCTAAAGACATAGGAAAAAATCTTGTTTTGGTTTGTTAGACTGAGAGGGATTTAAGACAAAGCCTTTAGAGAGTCGCAAAGATAAGTGGAGGGGGGTTAAATGTCTGCACCAACACAGCACCCGAAGAGAAGTGAACAGCTGTTTGAGCAGTTCCACTGGGCTCAGCCGGGCTGAGGCGATCAGCCTTGGGCTGATGCTCTGGGGGCAGAGCGGCAGCGGAGATTCAGTGGATGAGGAACTAACTGACTGATTCAACGTAAGTTTTGACACTCTTCCAGTGAATCTGACAGCAAACGCTGACTTACATTGTGTTGACCTTGTGCTTCAGCGTGTCCTGATTTCAGGTTTGGACAACAATTCAGGGAGCCAGCCAAAGTCAAAAACTGGCTCATAGTAGTTCCCATCATTTACAATATTTCCCAGAGAAGTGCTGAACTTCTGCTGGAGACCCCTGGAGCACAGCTTGGCTTTCGCGGCTCACTCACACGAGGGTACACAACTCCTTTTTGCTCAGCTATGCAGCTCTGATCTAACGATGCTGCACAAGCGCTTACCAGGGCAGGCTGTGTAACTCATTCAGTTTAGGAGGAACAGGCAAAAGGCAAAACTGACTCGGGAGCTAAAGGGTACAACCCCACTACAAGAATCCCTTGCCTGTGTTATAGCCCAACACGTAGGAATTACAGTTTCACCAGCTGACTAAATATTGGAGCCGAAGGACTCTTTAGAGAATTTATGTTAACAAAAGAAATAAAATGCAGGTAAAGCTAAAATGATGCTAATGGATTTTAGGGACTGCTTTTTGACAGAAAGTGTTAGGTGGAGGAGTGAAAGGGGAGACAGTTGTTCTGAAAATGAATTATTTGAGAGTCATTTTGATAAAGAACCAAAAAAGTTTCAGAAAAAAAAAAAAGTTTTGTTCACACAGAGAAATCTAATATTGCACCACTTTTACTAATAAAGCAGAATTTACACCCCCGACCTCCCGCTCCAGCCTTAAATCATAGTCCTACCTTGAAAATGCTGCTACATTATCTGCTAGTGTTTCCTGATCATCTGCTCCGGATCGGTAATAATCATACACTGATTTGGGGAGAAATTTTTTAGCATATTCCTCAAAATCAGCAATACAAACTGGTTTTCCAGACATGTTTGCAGATCTCAAAGGGTTAGTTTATTCCTACTTCCCTCTCTTTTAAGCTCTGTATTTTCGTCTGTAAATCATTAATACAGGACCTCATCAGGATTCGACTTACCTACATACCAAAAAAAAATAATACACCAGCTTCTTGTGTCATACTGGACTTCAGCACCACGTTTTATTTCATGTGGTCAAGGCCAACCCAGAACATAATGGAATAAAACGTGGCAAAAAATAAAGAAAATTAATCAGCAAGAAAAGAAGTAGATAGGTGCAGCACGCATGGCTTAAACCTGCAATAACAGGAACGTACTCTCCCCCCTCTATGCCTTTATCATCCAAACCATCCAGGAGACCGAAACAAGAAAGATGCTGTTTATACCCCAAAACCAAAATCCTGATTGAGATGATTTATAAAAGCGGGTCCCAGCCTGGACTGGCATTTAGGACAGTACCGAACACAAGAGGGTTTCCAGTTATTTCCATTAAAATCCTGGATACTGATTCCAGCTGCAGTGACCCAGCTGCCAGGCCGCTCGGGCATCTAATACATCCTGAGGCAAACGGCTCCTGCTTTTTAAGACAATACCACCTCCGCAACCCACAGTGAGCTAGTTATTCTTAACACGTTACAAAGTCAGATGCAATCACCAGTTGGAAATAAAATTAGCTTATCAAAGACATGATGCTCATCCAAAGCATAACAGACTCAGTTAAGGTTTCTTAATTTTTAGATCAAGATTCAACCAACATTGTTTGCAACAGGTACACGGTATTTGTTTGACAGGCAAAACTTACAAGTATATCATGTTCGTATATAATTCAGTTTTCTGGCTGTGCACACTTCAATCATTAATGCCATTTTATTAAAACCAGATTTGGAGAAGAAGGGAGAAATCAATACCTTAACTGGAAACAAATCTCCCAAAGCATAGTGCAAGACGCGGCAGACTGCAGCACGCGCAGCAGCAAAGCAGCGTGCATCGCGCTCACCGCACGCCTCTCTGGTGCAAGCAGACCAGGGAGCCCGCGTTTTGCTCACTGTTTGTTATTCGTAGTGCACCCAGAGGAAGAAATACAATGCAATAGACCTATGGCTGTGCCTCACTCCCTCCAGTAATTTTGGGCTTTAAGTGACTTTTTTTTTTTTTTCTTCATTCTTCAGCAAGGGTGAAGAATCTGGATAACACCAGGTTAAATACACATATATCTCTGAAAACCACAGCTGTCTTCCTTGCTGCTGGTTTAATGAATAGCAACTAAAGGAACACAATATTCTGCAAAAAGCGAGAAAAATGCTTAAGATTCAACGGAGATTGTCAAACATCTTTGGATGAATATCTCAGGGGCTGAGGCAGGAAGGATGGTGCCAGCTGTACGTGCAGGCACCATTTAAAGAGAACAATGGCGCTAAGATATCGCAGCTATTTCTCCAACCTCTTTCCCAGATGAAGGCATCTCAGATTATGTTGTATGGGGTGCGCAGGGGGTCAGAATATTCGTGGGAGGAATTACTGGCAATGAATATCAATATACATACAGTTACACCATAAGGCATTTATCACACATCAGTCAGATACAATTTAAATGCAAACTGGCTTAATATTGACATTTCCCCATGCTCCCAGCACAAAACCAGGGACACATCTGCTTTCATCTATTTAAAGTTTGCATTGCCTGTGCTAAAATCAGGTATTTATCCTAGAGCATGAGACAGTAAGCATTGCACCATAGCTAAACATTTTAATTTGTGCAGCTGAATTCAACCTTAATGAATTCAAAAGCTTTCAATGTTGGAAAGTTGCACAAAAATTGCTGAAGGTAATGATCCCATTACATTACTGATCTCCCCCACACTTTTATGTCTATATTCACTTACAAAGAAGTGCCCCTCAGGCTGAAGTTCCTCTTCCCTCCCCTATCACGAAGCTGCTCACACAGCACCCTTTGCGGATCCCCCCTCAATGTGCCAACCACACACCAAAGCCCAACTGGGGTCACTGACTTCTTGCTGTTGCCCAACCCACGTACCCACGGGAGCTCCACAGACCTCAGGAGTCCACCAGGAGCTGCGGACTCCTCTACTGCAGCAGTACATCCCCCCACCACCACCACCACCGGCCAGTTTATGAGCTGGAGTGTGGTGGAAGGTGCCGATATCAGCACAAAGGAAGCGAAACAAGAAGTTTAATCTGCTGCTGAACTGGGACTACTTGACCTTTTACAGGTGTAAACCCTACAAGGGCACAGCAAACACCTCCCCAGCACATCTGACACCGACACACAGACCGGCTCTGACATGGCTTCCCTCCAAGTAATTGGCTCCTCATTTTAACGAAGCTCTCTGGATAAGAGGTTTCCTCCAGCCGCTTAATGAAACATCAGCTGTCTGAACTTTAACCTTGAAGCAAAAGAACAGCATCTGACTCAACAGCAAAGAGTTTGCCCAAGCAGCCACAGCAAACCTGAGTAAAAGTCAATGCAAGATTCAACTGAAACGTTCAGATGCGATTAGGGCAGAGGAAAAAAAAACCCCAAAAACCAAAAAAACCCACAATACAATCAGGGTAGCATTAACATCCTCTCCCGTATCTACTGCTTCTCACTTGTTCCTTTGGCAGGGCACCGGAGAATTACCTACAGAGAACAGTGTCACATAACTAGAGCTCAGCTGAACCAGGCTCTGCAAAGGAAACTTTGCACTTTAGTTCAAAATGGGGTATTGCAGATTCCAGAAGAAAAACCCCACAGAGGGCTATAAAATGCAGAGATACAACTTCTGGCTTAGGAAGCACTCCAATAACAAGCCAAAAGCGTGGTCTAAGAAATTTATTTGACGGAAAGGGAGTTCACTACACAGCATTTTAATCCGAACTGCTGTGTCCTACTGCAGGATCAGACAGACAATGTTGATGGTCTCCTGTCAACATGCAAAATCCTCCATAGGTGAAGGATGAGTCAGCTGGGATTCTTCTCACTTCAGTTAACTGCAGTGAAGATTAACTGGAAAAGTTAACTGCAGTATATAATTAAAATATTTCAGTGTCCCAGCGATTACCTATTTCTCAAGACTGTTGTGCAAAGCTGTTTTATCAAATACCTTTCCTTACGTAAGTGGCTGTTTTGACTTCCAAATTCCCTGTGAGCATTCATGAATTTCCCCAAATAAAGTCAGAAAATACCTATTTACAGACTGTGAACACTGTAAGGTGAAGTGTTTTCAGTGAGTAGCTCCCATCAATCACAGCTGAGCCAATTTACTTCAGCCCCTCCAAGTCAGAGGAATCAGCAGAAAATATCTGTGACTTCAGCATGAGATTGAGTCAAAAACAATGGACCTGTTGCAGGGATGAGGACAGTTTCTTGGCCATTCAGCATAGACAGTGAGCACATGGCCCTAACAAGCCCCAAGGAGTGTCTGTTTTGTCAAGTCAGTTGGGAAGTCTGGGTACTGCTGGGGTGGAGGGAGACCTGAGCGTCAAACAGAGGACCAGCTCTCCTGGGAGGATCTGGATGGTTTTGGGTAGAATGAAAATGGGACAAACACAAACAGGTTCTCAGGACCATTTTTAGCCCCCTAACTGCACAGTGGCAACCACACCAAAAAAACCCCAATGCCCTTATCAAGCATGATCTTTCATATCCTTGATATGGGATTGAAGGTCAAACACTTTGAATGACCACCATCGTTTCTGCATCCTCTGCAAGCCTGAGAGATATCGGCACAGCCTGTGCTGAGACAAACAGCAGTGTCTATGTTCACCTCTCACACCCCACTGGAATTCAGATTAACAGGTGTAAAAGTATAAAGTACTAAGCAGTACTCTGCGAAATTCTAAAGAGCCAAGAAAAAAGGCTTTTCCATATAAAATGGAAATTCAAGTGACAATACTGGATTACTAAATCCCCGTTTGTTCTCTGTATGCTTAAATACGGACCCTTCCTTTCTCCTCAGGAAAGACGAAGTGAAAGTAAAGCCCACAGAGTTTTTAAAGTGTTTTTCTACTGGGAAAGAAATGAAGATGTTTGGTTAAAAGAAGCCGTCACTACAGTCTTCATTAAAGTAAAACACAACACTTCTTATTCCCCTGTAGGGAAGGGAATGAAAGCAAGGTATGCGCAGGCTTGGCTCACTGGCAAGCCAGCTTACAAGCGAACTGCTGGTGCGTGACAGTTCAGGAGCTGAAGGATAAGCAGAAAATTGGAGAAAAGGGGCAGACAGCTCCTGGGAAGAGCTGTAAAAGCATCACAAGGGACATGCACCATTTCCTCCTGGGCAGCCCTTCACAGCCAAGCATCCCGATGTTTACTATGTGTGTGGGGGAGTGGGGGGTAATAGAAAAGGGAAAGGGAGGGGATCCATTTCCCCCCCCACTACCATACTGCAGCCAAAAGACCTCCTTGCAAAGACGCCCGCAGCAGCCATGCTGCTTTTCATTTTCAGTGTGTGATCAGCCCCGAGGAGGCAGCACACACTACTCGGCAGCCCTGTTGCCAGAGCTGGGACTTACCACTGGTCCAGCTCAAAATTCCAAGGTAGAAACTCAAGCTTTTCTACCACTCCAGTACAGCCATCAGAGAGTTCTCTTCGTATTTCCTCTATAAAAATAGAGCTTATGTTTGTCTGATTGCTTAAACAAAGTAACTTCCCAAACACAATTGGATTTTGCCCGTAGTACTCTGTCCGCCCGTTTTCATGGGGAAAATTTCATATTCTCACATCATGAGACAGAACAAGAAGCAGCTGATTAAACAGTCAAACAACAAAATGCTCATGAGGGCTTCATTTGATAGCATTCCCCCTTCAACTTTACATCAGGAAATCAATGCAATGGAGAAGAAGAAAACCAAAGTGAATGGCAAATCACCCAACCCATGCAGCTGTTCTGTTCCAAGAAAGGCAGGTCAGGAAACTCACCTGAAGAGAACGAATCTGTGCACTGGATCCAGTAGTTGTTCACATCTTCCAAATACGTTGCAACGATGGTTCCTGGTAGTCACTTGTGCCTCCAGCACACCTGGCCCTAAGGCCTGTTTCATCGGCAATGACTGCGTGCTGTGAACTACACTCAGAAGATGAGCCATTTACATCTGCACATTTCCCGACCACAACAGTAGGGAGAAATGGACTGCTGTCCTCCAAATCCCAGCGAATTAGCACACCATTTGCAGAGTTGAGCAGTGGATTTCTCAAGAGGGGGAAAAACTGACCTAACACAGAGGTTCAGACTTATACCATTTTGCCCAGCAGCCTCCATTTCAGTCCCAGCTGCATGTTGTACCTTCAAGAGCGTACCACTCAGCCCACAGTTACTACAATGAAAACCTCAGTGTAGGTGTGCTTCCAAGCATTTTTTCCACTCATGTAGCAAGGAAGCAATTCATTAATGTATAGCTTTGTTTTAAAGAGTTTAAGGAATCTTCACAAGTCACAACCTGTATTATCAATTGGAACACCAGTATTAAAAAAAAGTCTTCTGTTAATTACAGAGATGAGCCATCTACACACTGAGAAAATGAAAACTAACTACAAGAAGATCATAAATACAAAATTTATATGGAATTTCAGTAAAAATGCCCATAGTATAAATTTGCAAACTTTTATATGAAAGACTATCGTGCATAACATTTCCACAAAGAAAGCCCACATCACAGCCCTTGCCCAGCATGGGTGCAGCATGTACAGAGTATTCCAAGACTTGCATACAAGTGTCACACAGATATTGAGGACAGGAGCTTTGAAGGGCTGTATGTATGTATTTCTAGCCTCTTTAAGAAGTAAGCCACTGTATTTTTATTTTTTTTAATTACTTGCTTTTAAGACTTCACATTCAGATCCATCAGGGACTGGTTTTCAGAGCGACACACATCCCACTTGAAATTTAAATTGGTTCTCAAAAATCTTAAAGTCATTTTTGACATACAGCTCTAGTTTATGAGCCTTACAGCCCTATCCTTAATCAAAACATTTTGAACAGTGTTAGCAGCAGCTTCTCCAAAGACATTTTGGCTATACTGAGACTGCAAGAACAAGTTCCATTTTTTAAAATTAATCATAATAGAGGACAGAGACAACAGAACACTCAGATTTCACAAAAGGTTGATACTGACTTTTTGTTACAGAAACATGCCAAGTTTAATACTACCGTTAACAGTCTAATTAGTACTATCCTTGCATGATTCTATTAGAATGTATTTTAGTGGAAAAAACCCTGATTCCGGAAGGTATATTAACATTACACTCTTACTTCATAGCTAGTGGCCTTTCCGTTAAACACAAATTTAGCCTTTACAGTGTTTTGGGTTTTGCCAGATAAACATTAGCCAAAATTAAGTATCTAGAGTATCATGCTACAATATTTTTCCTACAAATGTAAAACTAAGTTGGAGATATCGATGGTTGCATAGCACCTGTTTTTCTAAACTCTTGATCACAATTTTTTAGTGATCTCTGTAATAAGATACTCCAATGCACATCAAACAGTCAAACCCAAGTTAGCATTAATATTCCCTACCTTTTAATGAAAACACAGGAGCAATGACATACATAATATGTTCAAGAAACCTTAGTAGCCTAGTATAGTTCATTTCCAAATTTACAAGACAGATGTATGAAGGGATGAACCACTGTCACTCGCTGCCTGCTTACTTAATCCTTGCTCGTCAGAGAGTTATCTTACAGTTAGGTCTATTACTTCCTATCATCATTTTAAATAATCCAAACTTAACAGTGACACGCAGAAACAGAGGAAATGTAAGCAGAAACTTCAGAGAATCACCACACACAGGAGCTTTCTCACAGCATCTTATAAACTATGTATCTTGTAGGATTAAGCCTCACTTGTGGTTTGTCTTTTGGGGTTTTGTTTTGTTTTGTTTTTGTTGTTTTTTTTTTTTAAGTTCAGAGACACCTTAATGAAATCTAGCTCTTATAAGAACATCTTATTTATCTAAACATTCAAAAAGCCCAAATACCTCACCTTGAGCACTGGAAAGAGATAACTTGACTTTTTAATACTTTTCCTTTTAATACCTCATATTCCCAATGGTGTACATCAAAGCCACTGTGAGGTATAAGTAAGTTCCGTATCTTTTAAAGTTAAAACTTCTTTAAACAGCTACACATGATTTTAGATGACTGACTCCATGTTATTACAAAAGTGAAGAGAAACTGAATCAAAATTTAATATTGACATGCTCCCTCCTACACACTGAGTATCACAAGACCCTATGCAGTATAAAATATTCTTTGGTACTCAACCAAAGTCATCATTGCCCTCAAACTGTGCTGGATACAGTCCCACATATTTTTAGTGTCTGGTAGTTTTGGATCCATGACTGAGAAGGGGAAAGTCTATTCTTATCTTACGTAAGTTCACACAATTGAATATACACACTGACTCCTGCTTGTCTCATGAAATACTGTTAAAGTCTTGTTTTCATTTTAGACTTTTATGAGGTCCTGATGCTCAGATAACAAAAACCAGAAATACATCATGGAAACAACAAATCTGCAGTCTGAGCTTTTAGGTGCAGAGTTCTTCCCTCCAGACTACAGCAGCCCCAAAGTTTTCTTTATTTTTGCAAATAAAAACTTAGCAGCTTTTTTAAACAAACAAACAAACAAAAAACATCAATCAAATGCAAGCTATGTACCTCATCTACTACTGAATTCCACTGTCTGTAAGCTTCTACAATTGCTCAGTTACATGGGACAATGCCCAAATAACACAAGACAAACTGTTCTCATTATAGTGCAATGTATATACATTCTCAACTGTATGTTTTCACATATGTGAAAGCATATTTACATGTATCCACTACATGAAATTCAAGCTCCAGACTGAGAAGGTTCCTTAAAAAAATCCATATTCAATATATGCAGTGTCATTTTGTTCTTTACACAGCTGTAATAGACAAATGCAAAATTTCTACCATGGAGTTCCAAGATGCAATACACAACAGGACACAGACAGGACAAGTTAAGCTTTCTTAGTAAATATGCTCTTTATGAACATTTAAAAAAAGAAAAAAAAACCAACACAACTTTCAACACAAATTTGCCCTATTAATCTCAGTCTCAAAGGAAACCAGCGTTTTGCACTTGCAACTTGTCTCTTCTAATGAGATGATTTAATCTCTGATTACTCTTTATTCTTGAAGAACAAGATGAAATTCATGCATGTTAGCAAGGTTTATGCAATATATACATTAAAAAAAAAAAAGATTAAAACACATCTTATGCACATGAACACATATCAACGAAATAGGAACATACAGGATCTCACTGTAGGTATTCCTTACCAAAAAAAGCCTTATATATTAACCAAGTCAAAGGAGGGAAATACTGATATCTTTAATGACTTAAGCCTTCTAACCACACCTAATGCTGTCTACCTAGCAAGTAATTTTCATATTACACAGTTCAATAGATACACATTTATCTCAATAAAAGTAGCAAACCCAAAACCTACTATCCACCGCTGCCCTCTCTTTTCCTAATGTGCTGATTCCAGTGACAAAAAAAATCAGAAAAGCAATCAGAGGTAAAACCTTAAGTGCCTCTTCAGTTAATATTACTAAAGCAGTTTGAGTTCCATCAAAAGCATTCCAAGTTGCAAATGGTAGAACTGCACTGCATATGACAAGCTTGTGTTGGCAAGAAACATACAGATTACTGCAAANTAAAAATCATGCTTTGGCAAGAATTCCCCCTGACCAAAATAATTTCCTTTAAACCTTTTAAAAGTTCGAACATATTTTAAACATTTAGCTGCCACTCTTTCTCGGCCTGAGGTTTTCAATTACTCAAACTCCTTGGGTCAAAAAAACCCTCAGCTGACAAGCTTGAGCTGCGCAACATGCCTCCAAATTACCAAAACCTGAAAAATCTGGGGGCACACAGCATACTGTATCATAAACTTTCAAAACAAACATTAATAAAAAGAGAAAGGTGCTTCAGTTGAAAGTGTAAAAACAAACCCATCATACACAACACTTTTCATAGAAGACGAGTAAGGTGCCTTCTTTCACTACTGTATCACTTATCTGGTACTTCTGTGGCATTTGAAAACAATAAACATTCAGACAGAAAAGTCACAGTCCTGCCAAACGACTGCAAGGAGTTAAAAGTCCTGATCTTGCTTAGGTCAATACTTACAAAGGAACACAAGCATAGATGACCATTTTATAGCTGGTGAACTGAGACTCTGTAACACCTCTTTTATCTTAGAAGACTTCAAACAGATAAGATATACTTATTTTGATTGTCATGGCTAAAGTTATACAATACACAGCATATGTGCTTATAAAACAAACCCAATGAGCAAGTACTAGCTTAAAAAAAAGAGAAGCCTGCTGACAGAGCAGAGGTTTTGCGTAAACACAAATGACAAATCAAGTGTAAGATTCAGCTTCAGACACAGGGTCTGATACTTCTTTGGTCCAAGTGTACAAAATACACCACCAAAACAGCTATAGTCCATTATCAGCCACCTGACTTTTACGCTGTCTTACTGAGCTTTCAGTCTCTGAATCAGCTAAAGGCTGTTCACCTAAGTCTTCCATTTCTTCTTCCCCTGATTCTTTTCCAAGCGCTAAATCCTCCTCTGAGTCATCAGCACTTGAATTTGCTGCATCTTCTCCATCTGAGAGATCTTTTACATCTGCAGTCTCTTCCGCATCATCTGCGGAAAGCTCTGCAGCCTCCTCCGGTTCTTCTAGTGCTGCATTCTCCACATTATCCTTTGTAATTGCTTCTTCTAAACAAAAGAAGAGTTTCAAATACTGAAGTTAGACTGAATCTCACAACAATGGCTTTTAAAGTTACATCCCCATGTATGTATTCTGAAATATTCATGAACATTATTACTGAAACTTGTACGGGACTACATTTTCAATTATTTCAATTAAATCTTCAGTAGTATTTCTTTTCCATTTTTATTTGTTCTTCTTGCATCTTGGGCATAGCTTTCTTTCATTTTGTTCCACCAAGTTACAAACTAAAGAGATCAATTTTACTTGGCTCCTTGAAGAGGTTTAATTATCAAACAAATCCATAGGAGAGTTATAAGATACTGGTAAGCTCTGTCAGGTAACATCTGCTGTTGAGTCAATCAGCCAACTGGATACCATACTGCCCAAGTATGCACAGGTCCATTTTTCTTTTGATGGTGATTACCATCTAAGATTTTGAAGATTGTACTTTTGCACACATACAAATCCTAGATTTGGCTGAAGTCTTATTGGCAAGCGTCACAGATGCGTCTTCATCTTCAACAGCAAACCAATACACACAAATGTACACAATTAAAAAGTAAATTTTTTTATTAGAGTTAAGCTTTGACTGCACTTAATAGCACAAACATACCAAAAGGTGTTCTGGAGCTTAACACACATCTGGTGCTGACAAGAGACTTTATTTCGTGTGCAAGTTTTTGCCTCCCATAACTCATAGGTAGCAGAATACTATCAGAAGCCCTCTCACCAAGTATCAGAGAGATGCACGTTTTCTTCTTTTATTGGAAGGAGATGCAACACCTTCCCCCGTGCCCACACCTGCAGTCTCTCGATTCATCTCTATCTCCTCCTTTCCCCAACCACAAATTACGTAGGGAATTTTTCTAGTTCAGAATGTTGTATCTCCTAATGCAATATACAGAGCGTATACTAGGATTTGGAACTGTCCTGCCAAAGCAAATTCCTTTCTATATTTAATCAACAGGTATAGTGAATACGCACTTGCATAAAATACACAAACCTCAGTATCTTCAAGACTTCCTCATTTTGAATGCATTTAGCCTCTTCACATTTGTGGAAGCTAGAACAGATTACTGTTGGGTTGGGTTTTTTGGGGGGCTTTGCTGTACTCCAGGTGGATCCTTTGACATTCATATTGTAGAGCCCAACATATCAATCCTTGCCAGCGTAACTAAATGAATACCTGGATTATTGGTTCACATCTAACTTCTTGACATCCAAGAACTTCTTGACGTTGGTTCACAACTAGGTTCTCCCTCCTACAAGTGCACATTTAAGCCTACAGTGTCTCACCCACTTAAGAATTCTTACCAGATGTTTCAGCTCTGTATCTTGACTTGGATGGGCAAAGGCAGTCTGAAATCAAAACCAGTATCTGTGTAAAGGAAAAAAAGGCATTTATTAGCAAACCATCCCAGCAGTCCCTGTGCTATTAAGTATCTTCCTACTCATCCTTTTTAGATAGCCATATAATAAAATTTAGAAAATTGTATTATCTTGCTTGGAGATAAGAGCTGTCCTAAGGAGCTAAATAAAAGCACTGAAAAGAAGTGTATTCTTGGTGTATACCAACTAACATTCTCTGCTTTCTATTCCAAATTTTCTGCCTCCTACTTCCCTGAATTTATTCAGTATTGAAACGGCTTGCATCTTAAGAAGAGAGGCCCAGAACAGAGTTGAGGAATTATTATTTTTTAAAACTTATGAAAACTTCTTGGTCAAGATTTTCTGTATTTTGGGATCTTATTCAATTCCTACCCCTGACTCCCCAATATGCAATATGTACTTCTACCTTTTGTGCTTGATTTTGTCTTTTATGGGGCTTTTTTTATTTATTTAAAAAGCAGCCTAGTGTAGAATGCACACAATCAAAATGCAGGGAATATATTTGTGTCTCATTGTCATGTGCTAAGAATAACGCAAAGGAAAGAAAAGAGACAGATGATACCATGTTCAAGAAATACATTTCAATCACTGAAAAGCTTTTTAGAAAAAGCTGAGATTAACTTTACATTTTTCCAGTTTTTTTTTTTTTAGTGAAGGAGAAGAAGGAATGTTTTTTTTTAAATCATCATATTCATTTGCTCCTAGTTGCACTAACTTGATTTGCACTCATTTGGTGATGAAAATCTACCATCTAGAAAAATGCAGCTGTTTAAGTTGTATAATGAAAGACATTTGCTCCTCTATACCAATTCCGTACACATATTATGTATAAAAATGTGGTTTCGCGTAAATACACACACTCTGCTTTGAAATCACTTCCCTGTACTATTGAGAAACATACTCAGGCAATTTTTCTTTATTTCACTAACACTAATATTTGGGCTGAAGGGCAGAGCACCAAGTGCCAGAAACAACCTTTACACTTCCTACATGGAATAGAGATTCAGCAGTTAGTTAAACCAGTTATCAGCATAACTGTTTTAAACTGTCTTTGCAGTTGTAGAACGCGTTTGTGGACCAAACAACTAGTCTGTAAGAACTTCTGTTCCCATCTATATGTCCTTTTCCAACTCAGTTTCTCATTTAACATTGATATTGGAGACGTCACAGAGCCACATAATTCAAATATTCTGAGAGGAAATAATCCCAGCTCCACAGGTAAAGCAACTTTGAACTGTTTCCACTGACACAACAACTTAGGGCTCAGGATATGGTCTTTAATATTGACATACATAGCTAACAAGTTTGTTTGAATAACCTTCCTGATGTCTTGGATATCAATATATGAACGCACCAGTTCTGGTTAGTAAAAAAGAGGTCAGATTTTTCAATTACTAAAGAGAACTCAAACCAAAAGATCACAGGGAAGAAAGAAGTGAAGGAAGATTTTGTTAAAACCAAGATATAACTACAAAGCTATGCCCTGGAACAGAGTAAATCAATCTTCAAAGCCTTTCAAAAAATATTTGCATCCTTTCATTCTGAGTAACAGTGCAGCAGCATACTAGCAGCATTGCTAACTCCCACAAATACAATCCCACTCCAGCCAATAAAAATCTCTCCACAAAGCCTGTGTTTTTAGAAAGTTGAAGTTTTTACACAGTTCTGACCACACGCATTCAATCCCTATGTACAAAAGTCTTAGACAGAAAAGGCCAATATAAAAATCACTTGTTTAGTGGATGAACTAAACAAATCTAAATTGAAGCATGAATTTCTTAAAAAGGTTAACTTAAGAGTGAACGAGGCTTAACCTTTACCAGAAGTAGGTAACAACACTAGAAAGGGCACCTGCAGTACTGAATACTTACGAATTTCAATAGAATAGACTATTTCAGTTGGAAGGGACCTACAACGATCACCTAGCCCAACTGCCTGACCAATTCAGGGCTGGCCACAAGTTAAAGCACAATTAAGGGCATTGTCCAAATGCCTCTTAAACACCAACAGGCTTAGGGCATCGATCACCTCTCTAGGCAGCCCGTTCCAGTGTCTGACTATCCTCTCAGTAAAGAAACGCTTCCTAACGTCCAGTACAAACCTTCCCTGGTGCAGCTCTGAACCATTCGCATGCATCCTAGCACTGGATATTAGGGACAAGAGACACATCATTAAAATAAGGCACTTCAGTATATCTTATCAGTGAAGTTTATTCTTTTCTTCACAAGTTAATGCAAAGCTCTAGGTAACTGAGAAAAAAAAAAAAAAAAAAAAAAAAAAGAGTAATGTGCTTTCTTACCAAACCCAGGAACAGGCCAATCAATAAGGTAGCCAAGAAGAAGATTGCATAAGAAATCCAAATGTGAATTCCAAGATTGCCAGTGAGGTAGCTATGAATTTGCTGTAAATGAGAAGGTGGTACTTAATAACTTCATACCTAACACCACTTATGATTTATACTGCTGTCACCATTATATAAATTGATATCTAATTAAGACCTTTCATTTAACGGTATTTATACTAAAGTCTTCTGTCTCAAGCCCTAGTCATCCTTAAATGTTATACTGTATTTCTTTTGATACTGTTAAACCTTGTTTTTCTTTACCAAGTCATTCATATTAAAAGGCTTTTTAAGCAAAGGATGCACAATTACTTCTTCCTAAGGTAGTCGGCATTAGAGACGCCATATGTAATCTTATGGCAGATAAATGTATGAGGAAGGCTCAGGGCATACAGGAAAATATCACGACATCCTTATATTCTGTAAGGAGGTGGCAACTGTCAGAGACAGGCTACTGGGACAGATGAACCCACAGCATGAACCAGTACATTTGTTCTTATGACCTCTGTTGTAGGAAGGAGACTACACAGTAAGCATCCCCGATAACGACCGTCACAGCACCAACACAAGTCTGTGAAGCTGGTTATTTTAAAAAGGTAATTCAGAACCAAAAAACCAAATGTCCTTTTATAGCCACTTCACAGGCACACCACCAAGGGAAAAAAAATGAAACCTCATGCAGAGCTTTATCCCCATAATTACATCTCAAAAGCACAGTGGTAGATACTTAAAAGTTGCACAAGATCAAAATACATACCTCAATTTGGGAATTCGTTCATTAACTAAAAATTAAGCCATTTAGTTCTTACTCAAGATATTTAGTTCTCAAAAGGAGGCACCCATTCCACACAGACACTAAGTGATTTCACTTATAAATTTGAAGAGAATAATCCAAATACAATATTAAGATTTCTTCGAAACTGAAATCTGTTATTCAAACCTACAAAGTCAATTGACTGAACCAAGCATCACATCGAGTCAGATAGTCGGGTAGGAAGTAAATCATGACATTAGATCTCTTCCAAGAGTATATCCATTAGAAAACAAACCACAATCAACATTTACAAAAGCTTCAATATTGAAATTCCAAGGTCTATTTTTCTTTTTTTGTCAGAACAGCTTCCCACATTTATTAAAGTATATGCAAGGACAGCACAGCAAAAAGAGCGAGGAAATGTACAGCTGAAATATTCAAAGGGGAAAGCAAATTAGAGAAGGTTTCTTCCCAGAGCATTTAATCTTTCAGGAAGGAAACTAGACAGAGACAACATCATTACACAGTAACCATGCAAGAGAAGTGCCAGAATGCTATAAAAACTTAATACTACCCAGTGTAATAAAGAATCAAAGATAGCTTGCACAGGAAACCTAATAACTGAAAGTTTTGTTTGATTCTGGGCTAGTTAGATGCTTACTGGAAGTGATACGAACCCTGTTCAAACTCTCTACTATATCTATTTTTTGTAGCACATGTTACAATATTAAGACCTTTTGTAACAGTCAAATACAGTCTCTCAATCTTGGCTACGCCTGAAGATTCAAAGAAAGAGTCTGTTTTCCAACGAAAATTGGAAAGGTCTGAAAATTCTCAGCATCTGCATGCTACAGAAAAAATTTTAATAGCTCCCAAATGAAAGTGTCTTGAAATACCTTTAAGCTCAAAGCATACTTTAATGTATGTGAAGTATTTCTCCTTTACTTCTGACAATTACTCTACTATCCAAATCTGTTGTGTTCCTTTGTGAATGGTGTTTACAGTTTGAAATCCAGATGCAGAAATTCTTACTAAAGAATAAAACCATTACCCTTTCTTCTCCTGTACAATACACTAGATGCAAATGAACTGCAGAAGAGCATGATTTACAAGTCTGAAAATGAACCTGGATATAATCTTTAAGAATAGTATTAAGTGGGAGAACCTAGTAGTTGCTAAATGAATTCCTGGTGTTTACAAGAATTTTTGCAGCAGCTCTCAAAAAAAACCCTACTTTATCATGTTAGCACACTTTGACAGAACATTTTAACTATACCAACAAGATAATAAGAACAGTTAAATATTTTCAGTGTTGATCATAATCTTTATAATCAAACTGCCATTTTTGGCATAGACTATCAGTACTACAAAATTTATGGTGCAAAGATACCATATAACCAATGTACAGGAAACGTAAGGAAAATTTAACTCTCGTAAAAGGATAATAAAAATATTCAGTTGGGTTTTGACTTCTAAACAGAGTATTATTCTAAGCATGAAGAGGGGAATGGAAAATACTACCACATGGTTACTTACCCTGATCCACCCAGAGAGGTGAAATAACCCTGCCATACCATGCATCCTAGAAAACAAAGGTAAGGAAGGAACAGGTTGTAAGAGATGAGATACATAGCGAACTGCCCAGAAACCAGAAAAAGATTCTATCTATAGACTTTCAATGCCATTCAGTACCTCGTAATTGTCAGAAGGAGGGTACTGCAAATAAACACATTTGCTCTGTATTACGTTCACTTAAGCCAGCTCAATGCAAAGCAGTGAAACAGTGACTTGAAAGATGACATTTGAGCATAATCAAGAAAAAGTAATTCCACAGCTTAAATCTGATGCAGATGCAACTGCCTTTTCCTCAGCTCACAGCAGCATGCAGCCCCGTAGCTCCTCTCCCCTTTACTAAATATCCTATATCTCTTCCACATTCTCACATGAAAGATAAGAACACCCACTGGATGTTTGCAAGAATTTACACATAATTGCTTTAGCCAGAGTGAAGTGCAGGCCATTCACGTCTTTGGTCCATCCTTTACATCATGCAAGCATTTTACACTATTTCAAAGCAAGTTCAATGCCCTGAAAACAAATTCTGATATACTGTATAAGCACTATACTGTTTTCTATTCCAAGGGAGGACGCCAGACTCCCTTGTAAACAAATAAACAAGAAATCCTTAAGGCTAAAGGCTGCCTGCCTCAAGTAGCCACAAGTCACAGAGTAATAATCTACATAAACATGCATTTGATTCCAATACTCAGCAGATACTGAAACTGACACTTACATAATGCTCAGTGGTTGTACTTTCTTTACTTTATATATTTTCAAAGATGATATAAGCAAGCCTTAGCAGGCACAAGCAAAAGTGAACACAGAAAATAAACTGCTTTTAAAGGTGAGAAACTGGAAAGCAGGCTGTCAATGCAGATTGCTTCTGCAAAGCCTAGATGTCTAGGGAATAAAGGCCTTTTTGTCTTTAAGCTGTCAACATAGCACGCTTAATGAATAATGAGCTATAAAACATGTTTGTGTTAATAAAAACAAAGTGTTACATTATAGAAGACGGAGACCTCCATCCTGCTACAGGCTCCACAGCTTTCCATTTTCTCTCTAAAACATAACCTTGAAGATCTTCCAATGTCCGTGAGCCTCGGTATCTGCGAAATACTCCATCGTTTGCACTAAAAAAAAAACAGAAATACGCATTAACACAGACAGGCCTTAAACTGTATCTATGGTAAAAAAAAAAATAAAACAAAACACCAAAAAACCCATATACGTTATAGATTTGACTTGCTCAGAAAGCTGAACACCTAAGCATTTTCAATGTTTCGAAACTGTAATCCATGAAGGAAGGTCTCAGTTTTTAAACAGCATGAGCTTTTGCCATTTATTAAAATAGCTTTTTGTTAAATACTTACTCACACTGCAGCAAATACAAAGCACATGAGGTTAACAACCAAACCATTTTTAGACACAACTCAGAATTAAAAGTGTGCTTATAAATATGTGTATGTACATATATATATATGCATGACTCACAATACCGTGACTTAATAAAGGGTTCAGTATTTAAAGGATGACATCTTTTTGTTTGAAAAGAGATACAGCAAATGTCTTTCCTGATCTGTTTTTAACAGTATTGATAATAGGGGAACTTAGTAAACTCACTTAAATTAAAGAAAAGCCTCAGATGAGGACTCTATCAATACAATCAATGTTCTAAACAATAACCTGACCTGAAAGCAAGTCAGTATTCCTTCATTTTTACCCGCATTTCAGAGTTACAGTTTAAAACAAGTGACAAGTAGGAGTCAACAGCTACACATTGGTGAGAGTCAACAGATGAAGAATTCTAGCAGTAAGAGCAGCAGTACAAAAAACAGTGGAAAATTTATGTACTGTTTTACATTTGACCTATGCAGTCAATTATTCAAATGAGAAACTCTAGTGACACTTACAAAAGGTCAAGTACATCTGCTCACATATGGTCAGGTTTCTAGAAGCCAATACTGCAAACTTGCACCAACTTTTACAAATGCCACTAAATGTTGTTTCCAGACTGAAAAAAAACATCACTTTTATCTAGGTACAAAACTGTTCGTAGGGGAACCTTCCACACATACTTTACATTCATTTAGTGCATTCAGCTCCTGAGAAATGTTTTAGAGACTGACAAAAGTGAAATAAGCTAGTTGTCCATTACATCTTCCATGCCACTGTTCAAACACGACAGGAAAAAAGAATACGTACTGGAACAGACAACTCTTTCTAGTATGACACACTTACTGGTAAATCGTAGGAAGTGTTGTGACAAAGAAACGACCACTCAAACCTAGAAAGGGAAGAAAAAGCCACATCAAACAGTTAAGTAAAACTGAAATTTCTCAGCATTCTGACTTATCTATAAATATCTACAGATCTGTATTTGTAGACTAGAAAGCAGCAGACTGCATAGCTCTAACCACTGTTTTGTAAATACAGGTTAACAGTTTGTCTTCAGAAATGCTACAAACTGCAACAGATACTAAATACTGCTGAGGAACAAAGGCAAAATGCTGACCTTGAAGAATATTTACTGCAAGGTAATTTTTCTTCATGGATTTCTCTAACCAATATTTGCACACAGCTGAAGTTATTGACCAGACCAGCAGGATGCCCCTCCAACCAAGAGACAGAAGAGCCACACATATTCCAGGATGCTGCATGTTTGTGTCTGTGCATAGTCTTATCCAGATGACCTTTGTTTCATCTAGAAAGTTGGGCCACTAACAGTAGCAATGACAACAATGGCTTACAAACTCTGGCCCCTGATTTAATTCATCTACTAGCTGATTTCAAATTATTTAAGATCCACGCATTTCAGATCTCAGGTACTTGAAGTCATTAAATAAATTAACCTTTGTATTTGCTTGTTTGCCTCTTCCAAATAATCCACATACACTGCACAACCAGTCTGTTCTTATATCCTGTAGGAACGCTCACTCTCTCATAAACATGACCGTAGCAAGACAATGTTTTGTATGTTTCTAGGTTCTTATCCTTCCCCTCCCATACATCATTCCTCTCTACGTAAATTCAACCGGTATTCCAACAGATTGGTAATAAGGCTTGGGATGTCTCAGCATTCTGTTCTGTAAAACTCTGCACATTTAAGCCATGAGAATCATTTAAATCATTTTTCACACCATCCAGAAGGGTTGGTCATGTCTGCATTTTGAGCAGCAGACATAAGACAGCAGAAAGGACAAAAAAAAGGTTGAAGCAGGGCTTCAAGAGGCTGACTGGAATTGATCCTCACAATGAAACTGGGTATTTCATTGACTGGCAAACAGATAATCTTTTTACAAGTATCTCCCTAGACAATGCTACTCATAGGACAGAGAAACTAGCACCACATCATCAAAAAACAGCTTGTGGGGCAGAAGGTGTTTCAAGTTCTCTGGTCGTGCACTCAGTACTGCTACAGAGTAATAGGTTCAAGTGCTTCCAGTTTCACTGCTGCATTAGTTACACCAATGAAGATCTCCCAGTGTACAGACAATTAGCTGTGAAGCGGAAAGCTCCCAAACATCTCATAAGCAGGCTTTCTGTACAACTCAACTACCTAAGTTGTCAGGTGAAGACATCACTCTCTCCTCTGCTTCCAAACCTGAGGAAAGTCAGGGCTACTTGACACTACCACCTCCTGACAATTACAAAACCTGCAAGTGAGAGGAAGAACTCACCTTAGTGGTTAGTAATATTATTTACTATTCAACACATCCAACTTAAAGACGGCAGAAATTAAAAATGTGCCACTAATGCAGTCTGTTTTGGAAAAAAAAAACAAAACAGCAGACTTCAGAGATTATCAACCCCTAGACATGCAGCCTAACTCCATTAGTAAGGGCTGAATTCCTCTAGCCAGCAATTGCCATTCATATAAAGTACCAACGTAAAGAGTACAAATCAGTTACTTAACTTTTCCTTTTATAAAGTTCTGTGAAAAATCTTTTGGGAAACTAAGTCCTTATTTGGCTTCCAATAAAGCAAACATCTTATGGCAGCACGTTAAGCATGGAAAAGTATTGTAAAAGAGAGTTTCTGCCTTCAGAGACAGAGATGAGCCAGACTGAACTAAGCCAGGTATTTTTAAAAGTTTCAGTAATAATGTTTTTTCTACTGCAAATTCCCCTATGGAATAGGCAAAAAAAGCGTTGTGAGGTTTTTTGTTGTTTGGGGGTTTGGTGTTTGTTTTTTTTTCTTTTTGGAAGATGTTTAAATCAAACCAAACTCAAGCATCTTTAAAGTTCCAAAAAGGAAGTCATCTTCATTACAACTTTTCAGCTTTCTGCCTTTATTGCTATGAGAAGCAGGGTTGTGGAAAACTTCGTAAAACAGCCAAAAAGCTGTGCCAGCACAGGCAGATACAAAGTAAACAAAAACACAAGTGTAACAGTAGAATTCATCAAGCAGAAAGTACAACTGCACAAGAAAAACTAGGAACTAGGTGGAGAGCCTTAAAGCACATAATAAGCTTAAGAGCAGAGAAAGTCACAGAACACTGAAAGATTCTCTGAAGTTCTTACAAATGCTAGTCAGGCAAACAGAAAACAAAATAGCTAGCTGAAATCTCTCTCACCAGTAGCCTATCTTAGAGCAAGTACTAATGGTCTCAGAATGAACAATGAAATCTGTAAATTATAAAATATAAAATGTGTTGCCAAAATGCATCTAAGAATCCCCAAAACTTTAGTTGGAGGTTTGTTGCTTATCTAAGGCACCTCCTTAGAACACTAAAAGGAGATGTGAGCCAGCCAGAAAGAGCTAAGAACAGACAGTAAATTGTTTTGGTGCATGTATAATACAAACTTGAACTGCTTAATAGTTTAACTTGAAATACAGTTAAGCATCTGTCTTTGTTTGCAAATTAAAAACAGACATACACCCATTATGAAGTCAACAGCTAATCAAGAACAGGAAAAAACCTTCAGTATTTGCACACCACCCACAATCCCCCCAAAATACACAGAGAATATAGATGCCATCTAAAAATACAGCTGCTTTCATCAGCGGACTACTCAAAGAAGATTACAAAAGGTCCAAGAAGTCTTGTTTTAAATGAAAGGTAAATATTGTGACTGGGAGCTTAAGAAAGGCACCACAAATACACAGAACTCGGAGATCGGGAAGCATCTCCATTACTCGCTCTTGAAATACTGACTGTTTCAATAGAAAAGATGAGGAAAGAATAAGCACTTTAAGACTAGTACATCAAGTGACTATAAATCCATTAAGGCTTTGGTGGATTTATTCTTCAGGCATCTGCTGTAATTAAGTACCATGAATGGCTACTTTCTCCTACAGGTTTTGGAAGTGCAATTTTACGCAACTCTGCACTCATCTAGTGGTTTTCCCCTAATTTAACGCATTTTGACTACTTCCAATTTGATGAAGGGGTTACATAACCAAAGTTAATTAAGGTACCATTGTGCGAGGAAGAACAAGAGATAGAGCGCTTAAGCACACCAATCAAAAGGCTGAAGCGTAAGCCTATAGTAAAATACCTCAATAATTTGGGAAAGCTTCCAAAGGAACTCATATACCTTCAAAATTACATCAGCACCAAAGGTCAAATATGGAATAAAGGTTTGTTTTCCAGTTTAGGTATTCATTAGTTTTAGAAGTGGCTACAGTTTTCTTGCTTTGTGCTGAACTGGGTATTGTAGGTATATTACGCATGCCTAGGTACAATTTCATCATTTATGGTCAGCCCTTTGACTTGCAGAAGGTCAAACATCCTCAGAGGTCAAGACTCTTAGCAACATCAGAAATTCAAATATTCAAGGAACTTCTGGTTAAAAGTCACATCTAAGGTCTTAAGAATCTGGCATCACGCAGCAGTCAGAAAAATTTAGACAAAAAGAAAGTATTAAGTACCTGATCCCTTCAGGTCCCAACACTGCCATTCAAGTTTTTTTACCAGGACGAATAATTCCTTCAAGATCAAATATTTTGTTTTTACAGCATCACTTCTGAAAGTGCATTTTTTCCAAATGCCACAATCAAGACTGAAATCCTTCTATACGAATACTGCATAAACAAAAGAATCCCTAATTGGGAGAAAATAACTAGTCAGGATTATAATGAAACCCCAATTGCAGCTTTAACTCCAGAGTAACCACTACTTTGTTCATGTGCAGAGAAGCTGACTAAGTTTGTATCTATGCAAAAATTGGTAATATTCAAATTCATCTGTTTAATAAACTGTTAATGATTAGTAATGCACTAGAGAGCCCCACATCAACAGATTTTTGGCATCAGAGTTTTTGTACACTTCTAACAAAACACAACATCTAGGATAGCTGGCATTTTCTTGTGAACTTAAATTGCTCTGAGACCAGAGTTTAAGTTATTTCCCTTCTGCTAACTTCATAAAGCTAACGTGTTTGGCATGTTTTTCAAATAATAAAATGGACATATTTTCCACACACTTTATAAGGCATTAAAAAAATAATAAAAATTAGTGACTCTTAGCCTTTCTATTCTAATAATATCACTTCCTAACTCTGTCAGTCTTTTGATACTGTTGATAAAATCTTGTATTCCCTCAAAACCAAAACAAGCACTAAGCATTCCCAAGAGATGCAGAGGTTTAAACAATACTGGTACCGCTTACACAAACACACATTCAAAACTTTGAAGGGAGTCACTAAAATAACAAATAAGATTGTGTTCACACTTCTGTGGATAGTTAGGAAACTCTTTTTGTAAACACACTTGCATCACCAACAGAAAACAACAATAACATCTGTACTTTAAAGCACTACTACAATTAAACAAGATAATATACCAGCACCATCATGGAAACAGTTAAGAAGTTATTAAAGCAGGCTCACACTGTGGTAATGTTACCACACCCTCTCAGTAACTGGAGGCTACAGAACTGGATTCTTCTGCAGACAGTTTGGAGGGGAGAGGAGACAGGCAAGAGCTTTCAGTGAAACAGATTAAAATAGAGAATAAGTCGCTTTTAATACAGTATTAAGCCAGATCACTCCCCAATTCTTTAATCCTTCAAATTGAGTTTATAAACTTAGGCTCACAGATATGAACTATATGGAGAAGCAAAACATGGATAATGTTATTTTGATTTAGAAACCTCTCTTCTGACTTGGCCAGTATCCCAGGTACTCCAGTAAAATAAAGCACACTCCCAGATACTAAGTGGTACTTATATTGAACAATCGCTTGTATTAAAACAATCTATTTCACATCATACCTGGTTCTTGAGTGACATCCACCTTTCCCACAGTGATACCCAGATGTTCGCTTTCCTTTGCAAAACTCTCCCATGTCAATTCAATCTGTTGACAAGCTGCACACCAAGGAGCATAGCTAAAGGGGGAAGACAGATTAAATATTTTAATATTCTTACACTTACAGACATTCAAATTGACTGTACAGAGAAAATACAAACGTATCAATCACACAGGAAAAAAACCTACAGTTTTTCTTAATCAGGTCTACCGTTTTCCCCAACATAGGGCACTTAAGATTCAACTGACCAGGGTGCTGGGCTATCTTGTCTAGACCATGCTTTGGCCAAGAAAGGTTGGACCAGATGATCCTTGGGGTCCCTTCCCACCTAGTATTCTAGGATTCTATGATAATCAGGTAGTTTTGTATCAACCCCTATGTTCCTCCTCATGTTATTAAAACAAAACCAGATTTGAGAAATTCATATCCAAACCCCTCACCACTTGTGATTTATTCTATTTACATATGCAATAAATCCATTTCCATGACAGCTATTGGAATTATTGAAGCCAGGCTGTCCTCTAAAGCAGTAGCCTCCAACATAACATTTTGTATTGATTTCCCACACCTCAGAACTTCTAGAAATTACATTTGCCTTAGTCTACTACTCAACATATCAAAGCATGCCCTTTTGGATAGCACTCTTTAGAGGTTTAAAAAGAGTGCACATCAAATTCCTACTGCTCATACTGCTCTTTCTCAAGTCCTGTTTTTTCTCAGAATTAATGTCAAAAAAAGAAAAGAAAGCCGTTTTCAAGAGCTGAGTTTTCTATTCTACCAATTGGAATAATCAAACCAAATCTGCTGTTGCTATTGATAATACTAACGTGGAGACAGAACAGCTAATATGAAAGGATAATATCAGGTAATGCTTAAATGCTGATAAAACCCCGTTTGCCATCTTTATGTATTTTACCCTAACTTGGTTCACAAAGCCTGGGTCAAACTTGTGCAGCTTGCAATGGTCTGCCATATACATATCTAAGGTAACACATAACAGCTAAGTATAGTGTGTAACTGAGCCACGGCAATTACCCATACACAGACATAAACTTTTACAAACGAAAAAGACATCTTCACACAGTTTAACCTGATTTATTGGGGGGTGTGGTGAGGGAGCGGAAGTAGAAATGTATATATGCAGATTTCTGATATTTTAAAAAGAAAGGGAGCAAAAGTGGTGGGTCTAGAGGCACACTCCTCCAGATAATGCTACCGTGCTCCTCATCCATTGTCAACAACAATGTTGGGCAGAGTCCGATATTCTCAACAGCCCACATAGCCACTAGACTCTAACTGGGAACCGCTACAAGGAACTCCCTTACTCCTTCCGTTTGTCCGCCAGTACTACTATCTGACTTAAAGGATGGCAATTCCTAGTGTCTGGCTGCCTTCTGATCAGGAATGCTTACTTTCTTAGTGGCTGCAGATAGAGATCTTCCCAGTCACCCACAAATGTTTCATGTTAATAAGACTGAACCTAAACCAGGTCATTTCTCACAGAAGAAGTAGAAGCAAATTCATTCTGAGTGCTTATGGCAAAACATAAGTATTTAAAAAAGGAAATCTTATAACTTGGAAGTTAAAAGGGTACAATTTAAAAATACGCGTTGTATTTAACTCTGTTAGAAATTTATGATCCTAAGTATGAAAGCCAATACCTTGTTTTTTGGAATCAACATAATTCTGTGTGAGAGCATCTGCAAAATGTACATAAAACTTATCCTGCCAAGAAACAGCTCCTCAGCTTTAAAAAATACGCTAGAAACAAGTCTCACATGCAGAACTGTTTTCCATTGTGCTGCTGGCCTACGGAGAACTTTTAATAATAGTGTGACAGATACTGTACTTTACAAACAGTATTATTTTATTACAGTAGCTTGACTGATAAGTAAGAAACTGCCTACATCCATCAGATAATGCTGCTCATGTTTCTCTAAAATTAAAGACAGAAGCTGAAATGTTTTCAAAATCCAGCTTCTCTACATACATTGCACTCATGCCGTGACATTTTCAAGATTAATACACCCTTTAGCCTGTTTAAGGTACTATCTGATCTTGAAATAGAAATTTGGGCCCTATCAGCATTTATGTTTACATTTGACATTCATAAGCATTTCTCCTAAATGAAATTAAGTGGAATACTCAATACAAATGGCTAATATTCATATGATTACAGATATTTTCTTTAGCTCAAAGCAGCATTAAAATCCACTCATAACACAGTTTGGCCGTGACAGAACATAAAAATGAACGCCACAAAAAGCCTTAGTTGTTGGCTTCCTAGGTTTTATTACCAATTTTGGATGTGGGATGGCAACAGTCACATACAATGTTACAAGATCCAGCCACTCCAGCTGAACATTGGCACAGACAATCAGGCTTAAAATATTTGCTTTTCATTCCTGAAATCACATGTTCAATGTTTTGCCAGCCAGGAAATGCCCTGTCCCTACATATACAAGAGAGAACTTGCAACAGATACCAGATTTTTGCAAAGTTATCACTGCTGTTTACTTCAACATCCTCACTGCTGAAGCTTTAATGTCAACATTTGTTATGCAGCACTTGAAGCACTAAGAATTCAGTAGGCCCTCCTGGATAAACAAAAACATTCTACGGCCAAAGTTTTATTGTGTCTCCCTCTCAGTCTTAAAATACCTCCCCTTACACTTTCTCTTTCAGTAAGATACAGAAGAGTAAAATACTTCACAGTTCGGTCACCTCTACCAGAGGAACCGAAGCTTAAAGAGGTACTTTATTTCAATGTAGGCTTCTAATGAATCCTTTAGAACTGTGGCCGCTTTGTATTCCTGCAAGAGTCACACTACAACTACCTTTCTTCTCTTCCCCAGGAAAAAAAATAATGCAATGCGTAGGATCAGGAAAACACGTGTGTGCTGTGAAACCAATCTTCATTACTCCATCATCACAAAGATGCATGACCAGGTCACTTACAAAAGCAGATGTAACCAAATTTCTTCTGCCATACTCCACAGACAGAGCAGGATATAATTAGCACCCCGTCAACACCACCAAATTTAGGGCTGTTACTTGTCTAGCTTCTCCCTTTGCAGAAGGGGGTACCTTTAGCTGTTAACTTGTTGTTTGCACTGTGCCCCATGCCCTACCAGTGTGCCCAGAAAACAGCGCTCAGGTCTTTCCAATTTAAAATCAAAGTCCACAGGAATTTAAAATCAAGAGCTGGTCACTTGGTTAAGGAAAGAAAGGTTTTAGTAGCCTGTTACACATTAAAAAACAATTTACTGATCTCCACCACTTAGAAATCAGATTGAAAACACCACATACTTACTAATTACACATTGCCAAGTTATTCAGTGCAAGCGGGTATCGCACATCTCTCAACATACACCTCATTTGTGGCATTACCAGACTTCTTACATAGCACAAAGTTTTACAACTGAAATATCCTCGTGCACTGTCTACCCTCCATAAATGAGGCAACTAACGTCTACCTACTGGTCAGGTCCATTGCAAGAACAATTGACTTAAGTGGATTAAAATCACTACTTCTAAGTAGCCAGGTGTTCTCCAGTTTCTATTCCAATCCATTACAATACCCGAAGCTTTTTCAGAGAGCATAAAGATAGCAATCCAAAAGCAAGATTTTAAGCTAGTCAAATTAAACAGTCAAAAGCAAAGCCTATGTCTACCTCTGATCTAAAGCATAAAAGACCAAGCTTTGGCTTTCAAATACCAGTAACTCCACTGATGGCTACAGTAAATAAAACTAAAAAAAAAACAAACCACACAAACCCCCCTTCAGTTAAAACCAGTTTGAACAAACATGCCATTCAGTCATATCACTACAGAGGTGATCAGTAAGCACAGAATGATTTTAATAAGATTTACTGACACACAGTTTCCAACTCTAAGCCACTAATCTCTCTTCCTGCTTGTAACTTCCTGCCTTGTAACTGCTTGGCTAAGGAATTCACCAATTCACTCATTTTCAAATGAATGTAACTGACTTGTCTGCTTTTTCACTACCATTACCATTAACTATCAGCATTGAACAGATGTAACCTCAAATACCATTCTACATTTTGCTCCGATGGTAATTTCACAAAGTTGCAACAATCTCGGAACAAAAGAAAAACAGCTTACATATATAGGCATGAGAGGATTTGCTGAAGAGAAAACAGCAAAATAAGTGAGAAGTTTTCCCCGTTTAGTCCAGTTTTTCCTCGATTCAAGACACGCAACTTTTATAAGAGGTACCACTTACAGTAAACCAAGCTATTCGCTGGATTTCAGATTGGGGGTAATATTAAAATTAGATGTGCAAATGTTGAGACAGTACCTAATACAAGAGTAAAAACAGTATTGGAATGAAACAACTCTTACTCTTTTAAGTACTTTTGCCTTATTGCTACAGAGTTCATAAACATACAACAAAAAAAAGAGTGGCTGATGTCATTGGGTGTTATCTTAAGGACTATCATTTGATTTGTTCTTGTTCCTAAATATGGATAGCTCTTGAGGAAGAATTGTCACAATTTCAACAAATGATAAGCTTCAGAAAGTCAACTATATGGTTTCAGTCTACTTTTGAAAAAGTTAGTCCCTGTAATCTACCAATAACTGTGTCACAATAGTACAGGCTCTAGAAGCTGACAAGAAGTTTCTTCCAGCATGCCAAAACCCCTCCAAAACAGATAAGACCTCCCAACCCCAAAAAAAACATTTGCTCCACAACAGTTAAATAAGTGTGGGGTGGTTTGGGTTTTTTGTTTGTTTGTTTGTTTGTTTTGGTGGGGTTTTTTTGTTTGTTTGTTTGTTTTTTTACAAACTGCTGAAGTCCTACCTATCTCAAAGAGAAAACAAAGGAGGTTTCTTCCCTGGATTCTTCTCCTGATCTTCACTCAAATACCTTAAATCACAGATGGGCTTGTTGAAGTGACAATACACCAAGGCACTGTTCTGGGCAAGTTGTTTCTGCATGCAAGCTCAACCTTATGAATTCCCATTCTTCTGTATCTACTTCAGTAACCTGACATTCATGTCTTTTCCAATAATACCTGAATAAAAGGGAAAAGTAATGCATACCAATGCGATGCATTAGAAGCCAAGCAAATTGTATTCTCTCGGGTAACATTTCAAATGCTACTTTCCACTTGTTCTACAGCTCAGTAAGGAAATGCATTTCAAACTTCCAAGAACAAGATGAGAAATAAAGCAGGGTATATAGTGATTATTTAGCTGTCTATTTTCAAAAACAAGAAAAGGATAAGAGTGCTATCTGCAATTACAAAAAAAAAAAAAAAAGGGACCCCAACAACTTTCCATTCACATGCAATTTTTTTGGCATTTGTTTTTTTTTAAGACAGAGAACTGATTTTTAAAATGTAAAGCAAATCGATCACTTAAAAATTATGTGAAATCTTCTAGAACTTGAGCAGATTAACTTCCATCATTCTAAATATTGTTGTCCACTTTTATAATAGTAAAGCATCTGCTGCCAAGGATATTTCAGTTTCACATTTTGTCAGTTTCTGTTGAGCCAATGCATAGCACAGTAACCAGCCACATGTTCAGTTATTTAATAAGAGTCCATAGATAATTTGGTCACTTCCTCTGAACTCAGTCAGCAGGGCTGCAGAAGCTTCAGAACCAGAAGACTTTTGGTAACTTGATTTTTATTCCCCCCTTGCTTTTTGGGATGGTTTTTTTTGTTTGGTTGGTTGGGGTTTTTTTAACAAAAAGACAAAGAAAAGCCTGGATACTAACAAATGAAGAGGAAGTAAAAGACTATACTCCCATAAGTGACAGAAAATTCCCAATTTTATTAAACATTAAATCTGTTACAATCATTGTTAAATAATTTATGGAATTCTTCAGAGTGTTTCAAGCCAACTGTTTAGAAGCATTAAACCATGCAAACACCAAAACATTCAGCTAGGTTTTTAGCACACTTCCTTTGAAACTACAGACGACTACAGTGCTAGTGGGAGGACTGAACCCTTGTGATAACATGGCCTACTAGATAGCAGGCCAATGTTTAACAATAAATGATAGTAAGAAAATAAAGTATCGGCCTATGCTATAGGAATGATAGGCTAGCCTTGAAAACATGACTATTACTTACACTATCCTCCCAATTTTCACCTGGCTAGAATTAAAATAGAAAAGTAAGACTTTTTTTTTTTAGGTACATGCAGCACTAAGTCTGTGTTCAAAGAACTGGGAACCAAAACATTTAACACCCTGTGTGGGAACTAAACTAGAGATTTTTCTCGATAGGCAAGTACCTAAAGTACTGCAGGTGCAACAGAGGCATATTAAATAGCTTCATTTGTAACCAGATGCATAAAGACAACAAGTTTATTATTGTGGGGTTTTTTTTGCATATGTGTTTGTTTTAATCTACTTCAAAAAGAAGAGGATGTTAAATTAAGATCAATCAAGCCTGGAACAAGCTATGTTTACAAATACAAAATGCACTTCTAAATAAACAGACCAGATTTTTTTTTCTATTCCTAATAGACACAATATCAAAAATAAGGACAAAAAGAAAATTCCTCATATTAACGAATCACTATCTTGCAGCTACAGACTAGAAATAAGTCAATAAGGAAACCTTTTATAACAGTTCATTCCAGCATCACACTCACAGCACTTCAGCGAGGATCTGTGTGCTGAGATAGTAACAGTAAGCAAAAAGTGTTGCATCATCTTTCAGAGACACAAAGTTACCCAGAACATTTTTATCAATGAAATGCAGCAGTGCTTCCACTGCCTGCAATTTTGCCAGCTATGAATAAGTGAATATTTACAAAAAGACAGCCAAGTACACACACTTTAGCTAGGAGGGATGAAGGAAGAAAAACCCTATTTCCACTACAAATCCCGCACACAAGTAATTTCTGACTCCAGTTTCTCTATTTATGCACCTGAGAACAACAAAAAAGCAGTAGCATACAGTAATTCACCTACACTACTTTCACAAACAGAAAAACTGACATTAAACAGAAATAGTAGTACTGGTTCCTACCAGGGCAGAAGGCTTCAAACCAGTAATCTAGAGCAGGTGATCAAAATAACTTTTCTTTCCCAGAGATCCTATAACAACATTTACATTAAAAAAAAAAAAAACTGCTTGGAAAACCAAGGTCTTACAAACAAACAGAAGGTTCTTCCAGGAAATAAGGTTTTGATTAACTATATTGCTGTCTTTCCAACAGACCTATCACACAGCATGGAAAGAATCAACAAACCGACAATGCATGAGTCCTGCCCAGATCACCAGCTCTAAACCAGATAAAAATCAGTAGAAGCCAAAATCTATTAGCATGAAAACAACTGCAAGAATCATAAGAAATCTATATTAGCTCTCAAACTCCTGTTTAGCCACAATTGGGAATATCAAAGTCTCACTAATTCAAGAACAGCAGCATTGAGTTCACAAGACAGACAAAGGTTCCTTCTCACTTAAGAGAAAAGCAGAAAGCACTAGAATGTACCACAGGAAGGAGCATGGAGAAGGGAGGATCTTTCACACATCAAACACTATACATAAAGTCTAATTTAAACACTGTAGCAACATGTACCCTATACAGCTAGCACTAAAGCTAACTTTGCCACTATTGCAATTGTCAGCTGCCCATCACTCCAAACAAGAGTGCAACATTTCAAGTGGAGTAAAGACTCATAAAGGATTTTAACTGTTTGCTATCCTAACCACTTCTGATTTCAGACAGTTCCTCTCTTCTTTGTTCCTAAGGGGCACGCAGCACTAATTATTTAAATATTTTATCTCAGAAATAAAAAACTCTGAGTCACCACAAATGACCTTTTTCCTCCTTAAGATTCACCAACTCGTGTATGAATCAGTAACTTTCATACAATAGCTTCCACATAGGACTAGGATGTCAGAAGTGAAAAAATTCCAACTTAAAAAATAAATTTATTTTCTCCTACTCCAAGATCATCTCTTCCCCCACCTTTTAGAACACAATAAATGATAATGGGAAAAAAAAGAGACCAAAATCAAACCCAAATCCTTAGTCACAACAGTGGGCATCCCTGGGTATCTCAATCAGATATTTCAGGATTGTTGCCATCTATTCCCTAATTAATACCAGGTGTCCAGTAGGACGAGGGGTAATGGGCACAAACTTGAACATAGGAAGTTCCATCTTAACATGAGGAGGAACTTCTTTACTTTGAGGGTGGTGGAGCACTGGAACAGGCTGCCCAGAGAGGTTGTGGAGTCTCCCACTCTGGAGACATTCAAAATCCACCTGGACGCTGTCCTGTGCAACCTGTTGTAGGTGACCCTGCCCTGGCGGGGGGGTTGGACTAGATGATCTCCAGAGGTCCCTTCCAACCCTGACTATTCTGTGATTCTGTGATCCTGAGCATTAAAGAGAAAATGATAGCCCCTCCCCCTAATAAGAGACTGCAGATAACTCAAATTCAATACTAAAACAAAACTTAAAGCAGGTGGGTAGCTATTTATGAGGGAGCATGAGTTCAGATGTCCATGAGCAACCTGGTCCGTTTCACAGGCTACCCAGTCTGTTTCAAACTGTTCAAACTCACAAACTTCCATAGAGGAGTAGCACAAACACCACAATAAAATCTTATTTCATAGCTGTACAGCACACAGATATCATGTGAGCATACATCCTACTTAAACTACTTTTTTTGTTGTTTTTAACTGCTGTCTTAAAAAAACCTCCAAGCTCCTTCTCCCCCTTCTGAATACACACAGGTGAGCTAGCCTCCAAGTACAAAACGTCACGTGCACTTCAAGAACAGTATCATGTCACAGGTGAAGCCATGACACCACTTCTAACTAACAGAAGCACTTAAAACCCTAACCCACAACAGGCAAACCTCTCTAGCTGTCATCAGGATAAAGCCACAGCCGCACCGAAAAGCTAATGAAATCTGACGCATCTCCTTTGAACAAGAACTCTCCAGCAAAGCGGCAGGAAGTGTGGGCTTTCTGGGATATTATGCAACACTTGCCACTTTGGAAACCTACTCCTGCTGAATCTTACCTACCAAATTCAGCCTTCCTAGCTAGCACAGGATCCAGTGGAAGTCCCCCAATGGGTAAGCAGTGCACGGTGCAGTGCCTGGCAGGCAGTTGTCTTGAATAACACCGCTGAAACGTAATCAGTGACACCACGGCTTACCGAGACGTGCCCGGTTTAACCTTGGGGGCCTCAAGGCGCTCTGTGCCCGCGCAAGACCAGAACCCGAAGGAGCGCTGCCTTCACCAGACCGCCTCGAACAAGGTCAGCGTGTGCCTGCAGGCTCAGGGCCTACAACGCTTGGTGGCAGAGGGGCTTCAGCGGCGTTAGGTGTCCCTGCCTGGACGCCCCCCCGCC
>VZSZ01001789.1:159178-208450 GCA_013398815.1 Ibidorhyncha struthersii | reverse complement strand
CCGGTAGATGAAACACCTCTGGATGTTTTCACACTTTGTCAGCTTGTCTTACGAGGCTCCTTTACATTACTCCCGTATTTCTCCATAGGAATCTGGGGTTTGATCAAACCATTACTTAATGCCTGAGTATAGGTCTGGCCTTTATTTATTCACGCTGAAGTGGACTCAGCATTAGCATCTGGGGACAGAAGCAAAAGATTGCTCCTAGTCAGAAGGAGTTTAGAAGCGGCCATGGGCTTCCACTGTTCCTCCAGCACCAACCAAGCAGGGAGACTGGCCTGCCCATAGCACCACTCACACTATGCAGAAATGAAAGGGACAGTAATTTTCCTCACTTGCTGCTTCTCAAGGGTAGGTTACCTCTCCCAATGACTCAGTGATATTCTTTCCTCACTAGGTATTCAAATACCAAAGAAGATTTTTGTCAACAGCTTCTCAGCATTATAGAGATCCCTGCCTTTCTAAGGTGTAAGCTTCTTGCCACCACAATTAATGCCAGCTGAGTATTAAGTAAGTAAGAGCCTCACAGAACACATATCTTCTAGGATCTCCCATGTGATACACATAGACTGAACTCAAAGTCTCTGTATTACCATTTTTCTAATCCTTTAGCCATTCTTGTGGTTTGTAAGAAAAAAAAAATATCTTTCTCTTATTTATCAGTGCACTTCCTGAATGTTTGAAAATTGGATGTGGTATTTTAGCAATGTTTAACCTGAGATACGTAGTGAAGAGAAAGGAATTCAGTGGTAGAAATTATTTGAAAAGACACTCACTTGGCTGAAGTTCCCTTGTGAGGAGGTAGTACAGAAAGGACTTTTTTCTGCTGCTCAGTAACAGCTTGGGAAACCTGAAGAAAACATGCTAGTTTTTCTATAGATTATTTTGGGGTGAGGGGGATGGGGGGGTTATTGGCCAAAGCAAGAGAGGTTTGAGATCTGGTGGAGCCAAATTAGGAGAATTTACATGACAAAGAACTGATGGGCAAAAGCGAGGGCTGAGGATCATTTTGTTGAGTGCTACAAGGTGCCAGGTAATTATATTTATGTCCTTAAAAAACATGCAAATGAAGGGGGTGGCAAAACAGATCTCTATGAAGTGGCTAAAAAGGAACAGGTAAAATGATGGCTCCAAATATATGGGAGTGTTCCTGTGAATTCAAAAAGACTAGGAAAGAAAGATTTGAGGATGAAAAGAGCAAAAGACTTACTTTTTAAGTATTTTACAAGTAACTTCTAGCCACATTCAACTCACAGGAGGTTTGCAGTTTAGGCAAAGTCTACTCAGGAGCAAGGCAGAGTTGCTTTCATTCCTAAAACAGAACGGACTGTTCCTAAAACAGGGGAGACATGTCACAGTGCTGCTAATCCCTCTGAAGTAGGTCAGGCTTCCAAAGATGGAGAAGATACACTTCATTTGAACCTGATTAGGAGCATGACACGAGAAATGAATAAAAAGAGAAAACAAGGAGGGCCAGTTAGAGAAAACAACTGTCTGGGCCAGACGGTATTGCTTTTGTGATTACTTAAATTACTCTGTCCCTTACAAAACTTACACTCCTTTAGCTTCACTGGGCTTCTGTTAGACCTGTACATCTTCAACTTATACTCTATATATGTGTGTGCTGCTCTGCTGGCTTTGCATAGGTCTTGAGAGTTATATTTTTCGAACTTCCATGCTTCCCACTGCTGTTTCAGAAAAGGTTTAGCAATCAAGCTGTCTGTTTAGGTTTCAATAACTGTTGACGGAATTGTGTCCATTAACGACAGATAAGTTCTGAACAGAACTTGGGAAAAGAGATTTGACTTAACTTCTCTAGCTGTTTGTTTTAATCTTGATTATAAAATGGAAAGTTCAACTATAGTATGGAAAGAACAATTAAGTGTGGCAGACCTGAATGAAGGGAGGGATACCAACAACATATGTTTCTTGTGTTCTGTGATACTGCAGGCACTCATGTCACAAATATTTCTGTGCTGGAATTCTTCTTTACCTTGGTGACAGTCCCTGCTCTGCACAGAGGACACCACCAAAATACATTGTTTCCTAGACTTCCCTAGCAGTAATTTCAGTATTTCTCTCTAAGGACATGAGGAAGACTGCTTTGTGTTCCTAAGTATTTGCCCTGTGCAGAGTCTCTGTGTTCACTGAATTAAAATTTAGCCCTCAGTGATAGTGTGGCTTCCCACCAGAAAAAGAAGGGAATTAAAAACATTGATTTTAGGGGTGCGGTATAGAGGCTATAATAAGAAAACCTTTTCTGTAAGTTTGTTTCTGTTACGTTTATTTTCTACTTTATTGAATGCTGTCCTCTTACTAGTTTGTGTAGGTATCTCATGGAAAGAAAGATATTCCACCATTCTTGATGTGTTTTCTTTCACTGTGTGCCATGATAGATTCATGACACTGCCTAGAGCAGAATAAGTTATTGTAACACTTGTTTTCCTAAAACATGCCTAATTTCACCAGCTAGGTAATTTTTTCAGTTCTTTATGGGATTTCCAGAACTATTTTTTGACGGATTGTTTGTAAAACTCAAAAATAAGAGGTTATGACACAGACAACAGCAATTTTGATATTTCCAATTTTCACTTGATCTGTACATAAGCCTAACAAAATAATACTTGCAATGGTAAAAGAATTTGCAATTTGGTTTGTAATTCAAGATAAATAATGTAGTAGAGAATAAACTGTTCAGAAATAAGTATTCCATGCATGTTCTAGCATGGATTTGTTAACTTTAATGCTTTTTATATTTAAGGAGAATGGTTTAGTTTAAAATAGATAGATCAGTAAATACACAGCACTAACTGACTGTTGGAAACTCACCATGGCTCTGCCTTTGATATCTATTTAAAATTAACAAAAACTTTTATACAAAAGTTTGACTTTTGACAAGGAATGTTCATCTCTAGCCTTCATAAATAACAGTATAAAATTAATTGGAATATGAAAAAGAAATCAAGAGCTGTCTTGTTCATAAGAATCAAATTCATATGAATCTAATGACTACCCACCAAAAGGTAAATATATATAATGACAAGAGGAAATCATATTTTGCACCTTTAGAAAGAAAGCCGGTGAGGGTACCGTATGCATAATACTTCTAATTAAATGTAGTTTTCAAGAACATCTCTGACTAACTTTGAGTTTTGCTGTCCTGTGTAAATGTGAAGAACTAGAGTTGTCCTGTCAAGCACTCCAATCTGAAGATAAGTTATCAAAGGTATCCAGCATTGAAAAATGTATCGTATTATCAAAAAAACTCACCGCTCATTTGTTGTTTATGCTGCTCCTACAGTTAATGTGCATCACTATAGTCACACTAGTGTGTACTAATAGTTCTTCCCTACCTTCCTGAATGGCTGCTTTTGATCTTGTAGTACTAAATAATATAAAAAATATGCTTTTTCATCTTGCCTGCATGTCCAACTACAGAAGACACTTGGCTACCAAGATGAAGTTTGTCATACAAAGACTGGAACAGTAGTACACCAGAACACAACAGTGCACAGTGTACTTCCCACAGCCAGAGGCATCCATAACCTCCAGGGAGCAGAGACGACAGAGAACCTGGTTTAGGAAGAACGATGCCTGCGTGGGAGCTAGAAGAACAGCTTGCTTGATGGCTTTGAAAAGATGACTGCTCAGCAGGGAAACTGGGACAGAAGAATGAGATTTGGAATCCAAAGGGCACCCTGTTTCTGGTGAAATATCTCTCTATTGGTATTGTTACATATCTTCCATGGTACAAAATGGAGGCACAGGAAGTCACTTGAAAGCCTTATGTAATATCCAGTCCTCTGAAGAAGTGCATGCTGGGGAATTCCTCTACCCACACAGCACTCCAACCATGCAGGCATGCCTCCGCAGCCTTATCTTTGCATAACTCAAGCACAGACCTCCTACAAGATCAGCTCCCACCTCTAATGTGCATCTGTTCATTTTCTGCCTGTCAAGCCTCTTCAGAATTTAAAAGAAAGAAGTTGCAAGAGATAGAAGTTTTCAAGTTTGAGTGCATCAGATCAGGACAGATCTGATAAGAAATAAAAATTTTTATTGCCTGACTTTTTTCTTTCTTTTTTATTTTTCCAAAGTGGAATTATCCTGCTGTGTAAGGAACTGTTTCTTGCAATGTATTTTTCGTCAGCCATAAAAGTATCTCCAAGGCAGAAGTACAATTCTCTTTTTAGACCTGACACCTCAAAGCCTGATATATGTGGCTAAGTGAGTTAGATGAAAAGGTATTATTAGGTTTTTATTAGATTATGATGCAAGCTCAAGCTGGCTAGGCTCATCAGACAGTAAATCTAGTGGAAACATCTCTGGCCAAATTCTGCTCTCACACATGTTGCTGTTTGACTGCAGTCAGTATTCCTCTCTACTGTGATACTGGTTCCCTTCTATCGTTTGTGAGAAGGGCGCAGGTGTACACAGGACATGATTTACAATGTAAACAGTCCTTGGCATAGAATAATTCTGATTGTGCTCCCAAATTAAATCAGAAATAATGCTATTAAAGGCAAAGAAGTTATTCTTCCTTACACAATACATGAATCCAAAATTCAGGCCTTTATCACAACACTAAGATTTGTTAGATATGGCACAGGTATTTATTTATACACAGCTTTTTACCATCAGTGACTTCTTGCTTCAAAAATAACCCTTTTTCAGCTCCTTTCTGGCAGCTGCATGTTGTGTTAAAGTCAATCAAACTGTGTTGACGTCAGGTAGACATGGAGATCTATTGACTTCAGCAGGGACTCCACAAGAATTGGGCATCTGAAAGCTGCACTGGGTGCTGCAAACACAGCAAAGTGCTTTTTCCGTTCCAGGCAGAGAGATAGTCTCACTAATAGTAGGCAACTCCCTTCACATTATGTCATACTCATTTTAAACCTGCTCCAAAAGCTACAGGAGCTTAGTAGTGAAGCAGACTACCCAAAGGCACAGATGTAAACACAGGCTAAGCTCACAGATGTTCCATGACAGAGTATCTACTATGCACTCTGTAACATACAAAATATATGCTGTAATATTTTTTAAAGGTCGCAATACTTCAAGACTTCCTGTGAAAAGAACAAAAGCTCACCTGAAAAGATGGCATGTTTGAGAAAATGAAAACTGTCATATCATAAGCTAAGTTCTTGCTTGTATTCAATTGTTGGATAAGCATCTGAAAGACATACTGTGGCAGAGCCATAAATCCAGATGCCATTGCATGTAATTTTCAAGCCAAGCTTCCACAAATTCCAGCCTTCATGAATATCTTTATATAATCTGAATTTAGGGCTGAGATAAGCAACTTCTGATGAAAGCAGCAGGATAAACACGACACAATAAAGAAATATTTTCCAATGTGTTTCTGTCTCTTCGCTACCTTTTCAGAGTTTGTAGTCATTGTCTCCCACACTAAGAAAATATGTCTTCATCTAAATGCAGTGGAAAATAATATTTCTGGCCCCCATCTGAACAATTAATGGGTATGCCAGCTTGATATGTATGCCAGTATTTCTGAGGCTTCTATGGGGATAGCCTTCTCTCAGAATTGTCAAATTTTAATAATCTTAATCTCTCTCCTTCAGCACTACAAAACAGGTATAAAATCCTGATCCTGCACCTCCTGTTTAAGCAGTGATTACCAACAATACTGTGCATGTTTCTTGTGTTTCTTTACCACTGCCCTGTGCATTATGTAAACAGGAAAGGGAAATCTTCAAATATACAAAGACAATCATCCTGTGATTAAATGCATTTCCAAATTGTCCACAAATATTTAAGCCTATTGCAACTTTCGAACATGTGATTTGATAATGAATGTAAACAGTGCAAAGGAAATTATTGATTTCTCTCTGGGGGGGTTCCTGTGCAGAGCACTTGTGTGATCCAGCCCTGGAATACAAGGGTGTCAGGCACAAAGTCAAGATAATATTTTTATTTTGAAAGAAAGAAGAAAAACTGTAGGGGGTGCACATTTATCTGAAGTGTGGGCTGATGATAGGGCTTATTTAAAACTTTCTTTCAGAGCTACCTTTTTGCCAAAGAATGCATTAGCAGATATCTAGAAATAGCATGGCTTTGTACAGAATATGAATGTTGAAGTTGGTAAGTGCTCAGAACCTTATTTGCCAACCTTTTCCTGTTAAGTACTGTTCAGCTCCACAAGTGGACAATGAAAAAGAGATATGATCAATAAGTGGATTAGATATGGTAACAATCTAAAGGATGCTTTAAGGATATAAATATGTAGTCTTAAATGGCTCATTCCAGAAAAGCCCTGTACTGAAATTAATTTTTGTTGCTGAAGTATTCCTAGCCGTGGTGCAGCTTTCTGTGTAGCAACTATTTCATGAAAAGTGTTTCCGGTCTTTCAGCTTCATCAATAAACTCTTAAGCCTGACTTTCCTGGATGCCTTTTCCCCTTGAGGGAACCCTGAAATATGCTGTGCACTTATGAAGGTTTAGAAATCCTCAAACATCTTTTTTCTACCCGTATCAGCCGATTGAGTAAGAAACAAGTTATCTTGCTTTGCAAATAGCATGTAGTGTATTGTATCAAAGTTACTGAAGAGCAATTTTCAGGGACACAGACCTAACCTTATAATAAACTGCTCTTAGTGTAAACTTAAGCACAGAGAAAGAGAGAGTTTGCAAAGCAGAGATCTGCTAAGCAGCAACAGCCGAAGCAAGTCTGTTTTGGCATTAGACCCTCCTGTCTCTGGCATGGAGACTGTAGATCCAAGCCTTACGTTCCAGCCCTGCGACTCTTCAGTCAGTCCCTCAGCCTGTCCCTCAAGCAAGTATACCATCTGGCATACTTGACTCTAATTATATCTCATGTCGCAACTTTCTTCCCCAGTGGGAATGTAGCTGTCCCACTGCTCAAAACACAGAAAGGGTGGAATTCATATTTCTGTGCCTCGCCCAGCAGAACAACTTTTGATTCAAGTGTTTCTGTAGCACAAGTGATGGATATACTTTAAACTGGTATTTTACATTTATTGTCCCATTTCTGTGGATTTTTCCATGATAAATGAATAGGTAAACATGGTAAAGCAGAAGACAATGATGACCTTCTAATGCAACTGCTCCGTTTATATCTAAAATCCCCACAGGCAAATATTTTGCTTCTGCCTTAGAGATGCATTAATGTAAGAAAACCCCCAAGACTGTAAACCTGAAGGCAACTGAATCCAAAGGTATCTTGAAACAGCCAGGTTAAATGGCTGAGCAGACACTTACACTTGTAACACTGACAGAGCCTTGGCCGTAGTAACAGAAAGATTACTTTCTGATTTGGCTTCATAGAGAATTGTACTTTTGGCAAACTGTTAGAATATAGCTATAAATTACTTCTTTCATTTTGATCTAAATACAGATCCATATGCATGGAATATGTCCTGCTGAATCACAGCTTCTAACACAACAGCACTCTTGTTCCTCCTGTCGCACATCTTTGTGAGGAAGCTGCATTACATGCTTCATTGAGGTAGAAGAAAAAACACTTTATTGCAGTTTAGAAAACAGTAAAAAATATTTTAAATGAATGAACCCTTTAAGCAATTTCTTAAATACAACCATATGACTTCTGTTGCAGAAGGCAGAAAAAAGCCATAAGAATGTGCAGGAAGTCACCAAAGTCTCACCACACCCTAAGAAATTAGCTCTACTGTCATTCTATAAAACAGAAGACTGCTATTTGGAAATGCAACGGACATTTTTATAAGTCCTCTTAACTGTCTGCCTACCATTTGCTGCTACTTTTGGTTCAGTTACTTCCCAGTAAAATCTGTCCTGTGGACAAAAGGCCAGACAATTAGACCAACTTACTGGCTACTAGCAGGTACTAGTTGCTTCTTCTGCCCAAGAAGGATTGTGTATATTATGCCCAGAATTTCTTCTGGGGTTCAGTACTATCCCTTAACATGAATATCAAACAAAACATCAAATCTCAATAGTGCTTGGGGACTGCAGAGAAGGTGTAGCCCCTCCCTTGAGGTTACTGTAGCACCAATCTTCAGCTGTTTTCACATTCTGTTCTTACTTTCCAAGAGTTTCTGATAGAAGAACAGATGGCTTTTAAAGGGCCAGTCCTCATGTTCTCACTGGTTCTCATAAGTCCTCAGACTCTATTTGCTTAATAGCAAAGTAACCACCAGAACCTTCTATAGATAGAAAAAAGGTATGTTACAGAAGGGGCTTAAAAACAAATGAATCCAGCCACTACTTTTAGCTTCCTGAAGTCTGTTTGTCTAGGTAGAGAATCTTAGAAGTATAGGCTCAAAATGTACAGAGCATTATCTACTATTCCAGGCTCCACAAAAAGGCAGAGACCACTGCTGTAGGCAGACAAGCTAGAAAAACCCTAATGTTAAAAGCCATTACAATAGATAGTGAAGAACCATAGCAGTTAGAAAGTAGCATTTTCCTACTCAGAGCTATAAAGTTAATTACACATGCATACAACCAACAGTGAGGACTAAGATTGTTGGCAAGAGTTCATAGCTACTGACATCGATAAAAGTTTGCTAGATGCAATAATGAATGCAGCTGTGAAAAAAGCTAACCTCAATTATATTTTAACAAAATACATCAAGAACCTATTGTGAGCTACAGCCCACCATACCCTGAACTTCTCCCCATGTGCCTGAAGCCTGTCTCCCCAGGTAAAAAAGACTTTCTAGTCTACATACTTACAAGCTTGTACAATGACTGGCTACTCCAGAGAGTCCTTCTCTTGCAAACAGTTATGTCAGGCCCTGAGGGCACTAATAAGCTCTGTTGCCCCTGATCAGCCTCACCTGGGACCCACATCCACACCCCTTCCCATAAGTCTTGGGCCCCATTTAAGCTCAAGCTTGGGCACTATATGTTGGTTTGAGCTGTGCTGTAGGAATGCTACTGTCTAGTTATTTCTTATGGTTGTCTTCAGTATTGTAGTTTTACCTCTTGTTGTTTCTGCCTGAATGACCTGTTGGGCTGCTGATGGATCCTGTTATCTGTAATGGGTGCTGTGTGTTGTGTTCAGACCTTGCAGGGTGGTGTTTTTGTTAGGTCTGTGCTCGGGTCACCCTCAGGTCCTGGCAAGCTCTACTCATGGGGTTGCACTGTTTTTGCTGCTACCTAATGTGCCAAGTGGGAAGACGGATAGATTATGTCTGAAATGAAACTACAGAGGGCAAAAGTTAGTGTCTCTTTTAAAGAGTTAAACAGTTTTATGAGACTGTAGTAGCACTGAGAAGCATCTAGTCTTGGTTTGAAAATATCTAGAAATGGGCAATCCACTGTTTTTCTCACGAGGCTTTTTTTTTAGAGTTTAGTTGGCCTAAGAAGCAAGGGAAGAAACTAATATTTCTCAAATAGTAAATGCTGCATGGTGTTTTGTTACAATACGATGTATGCTTGTCACAGACTCCTGTCAAAGAAACTTAAAGGATTACAGAGACTGAGATTTGCTTCTGTAGTTCAGAGTAGGCAGTTTAGAGAAACAGATTACTGGATGCTAAACTAATCTTCTGAAAGAACCTACTTTCAGTCTGGAGAGGAATGGAGATTACTAACAGTTTCTCAAGAGAAGAGAGCTGAGAAGTAAGATGCTTAATGCTGTCTACAGCCAGAACTTTTTGTATATCTTGTATGCTTGACCACAAAGCATGAATGAAAGTGTCTTATTCAGGTCAAACACCCATTTGTGGAGTATCTAGTTTTCATGAATGGCCAGCAGCAGGTTCCTGGAGAAATAAGAAGTGTGTATATACTGCTGTACCTAGACCAGATGCTGTTAAAGCTTTTGAAAGTGCTGCAGTTTCAGTACTTATCGAATTGGATTCACCCAGCTACTTATGGTTGGATTCTAATTAGCATCACTGTATTTTTCTGCAGGGTAGCATAGCAAACCTGGCATACTTAATAAGATTGCCATGCTGCTTTCACAGCTTTAACTGTCAACCTACTTTTGTTCTGAAGAAACGGAAATGCTGCTTGTTAAAATACAAGCTGGAAGGAGGAAAAACGTTAGAGGTGATGTTGGGACTTCTGAGCTTTCCCGAGGCATGAGAAAACAATGGGAGCGTGTAAGTCTCCTCTACCTTCTAGGGATGACTGCCCAGTAAAAATGTCTCTTCAGATCAAAATTTCCTTCCTCTCTGGCTTGCAACAAATCTCTCCCTCTGCCAGCACATTTTACAATACTTCTTGCTGTTTTGTAACAGTTTTCAGTATGTCTTGCTGTCTTTGAGCTGCTTTGTAGTCTCTGTTCAGTTGTCTGTTTCTCAAGGCATCCAGGTAAGAGTAGCATTGTGAGGGATTTAATGTTAATGAAGATAAAGAGGCAAATCAGGCAGTCTCCTTTGTAGCTTCTGGTTTTAAGAGGCTTGAAAAGGTCTGTGTAAGCCCTCTTACACATAATATTGTGTGCACACCCTAAATATATTTTTATCCTGAATATCTCACCAAGGTTAATGAAGCTGATGCAGACAGCGAATGACTGATGGAGCCCAAGGACACCAAGCTCATCTGAGTAGAACAGAGTTAAATGTACTTCCTTCATTGTGATGTGCTAACAAGTCAGTCATATTTTCTGCATGTCTTCTTAGTACTTTGTTTGGAAAAAACCCAAATACCTACTGCTCTTCAATCTCCAAATAGCCATTCTTCATGTAAGGACAAATGTTGTATTGTGTTTGTTAATAGGATTTTTGCAGCCTATTTTTTATTTTGTCCTCAGGAAAGATTTTCCTGACAGATACAGGAGTTTGGTTTGAAACATACTGGCTTTTTTGGGGGGTGTTCTACCTCTGTGTTCAGATGTACTTCACAAGCTGTATGATATTAAAAGTGAGCTAAGGGCTTTTTCCAATACCTCCCCTTCATTCCCACTGGTCACTAACACTTTACACATCAGTAACGTTTTGTACCAGTGAGTGCCTTTAAAAACACTTGTGTATTAGAATAAGCCCTAGTAAGGGATGTTAATATTATTGCTGTACTTGCTTACAAATTGGAAATTATAGCAAATACCATATCACAACTCATCCTGGATCTATGGAGTTGCAAGAAAAAACATTGCTAAGATTAAGTGAATTTGTGGAATTTCACTGTTACCTGTTTATGGACTCTGAGACCAGGCTCTTCTTTCTCATCTGACTAAACCTAAAAATAAGAATTGTAAGACTGTATCAGACAAATTTCTGTCAAACCAAGGGTCCTGTCTCAATGCTGGGTAGCAACAAATTGCTAGGGAAAGAGTACCAGCTCAGGCTGTGCATACCATCTTTTCTATCTTGGAAACACCTGGCACTACTAAGGTTTTCTGGAGCATTTAATTTACCTTTAATTGTCAGCAATGGACTTCTGTGAATTTGCTTATCCCCTCTCTGAACCTGTTCATAGTTCTTGCATCCTTTAGCAGTAGCTTCCACAAATTATGCTTTGTATTGCAAAAATAGTTCCTTTATTTACTTAAGACCTATGGCCTCATCACCAATGAGTTGCCTTTTAGATCTAGTACTGTAAGAAATAGATAAAAATTGTTTCCTTCCCCCTCCTTTTTAGCATTCTGTAGAACAAGTGCTGCTCCACTGACTGTGGTGGAATCTGGGCTGCTGATTTATGAAGTGGAAGCAAATGCCTGCTCTAGATGCAAATGCAACTTGCATTTTCTACCTCTCTCCCAGTTACTTGGCATTGTAGTATGTTAATGACAGCTTGGAGCAGGTGTGATTTCCATTTCTGTTTGATGAACCAGTTGTGTACTTATCTTTTGAAAATGCGATGACAGATTGGGAAAGCATCCAGTTAGACAACCCATGTCCTCCTCAGCACTTGCTTGTGTTGGTGGATGCTGTGCTCAGTCAATTAACAGTTTGTCAACAGCTGATTACAGGATAGCAAAATTAAGATAGCACCTCCTGCTAAGTAGATTTTGCTTCTCTTAGCATATCGGCACCTTGGTAATGACATTCTGTTTCCAGGCTGAGCTTGGTTTCCTTGCTGGTACTGCTATCCTCTCTTGCTGTGCAGAGCCTCAATATGAATAGCAACTTTGTTGCAGTTTCTGAGACTCTAGAAGGTTTTCTCAATTTTCCTACACAATGACAAGGAATTAACACTGGCCCTGAAGTGTCTTGGTGACAAATCAAGCCTTAAGTCACTAAGACTGCAGAAAAAACCTCTGCTTCATAGAAGGTGAAGGGGCTATTTTAATTATGGAATCATAGAACAGCCCAGGTTGGAAAGGATCGCAAAAGATCATCTTGTGTAGCATTTCATGGAAAAGGGAGCATAGCTGAGATTATCTAGCACCCTGTTCAGTTGCATCCTTTAAACCTCCGGTGATGGTGACTTCACCACATCCCTAGAGAGGTTTGATCTTGTGGTCTAAGCTTATACATGAATGGCATATGTCCTTTCTCTTTAGCAGAACTGTAGGGTTTTGGGTACTTTTACTTGTCTCCACAAGGCTTTACTCCCAGGCGTTCAGCTGTCTCTTTAAGGTGCACCTGAGACATGTCTATAGCAGCAAGTAGAATGACTGGCTCTTTCTTCCTCCTTTGTGAAGGCTTGCTTCCAAATCTCTGTTAAGAAATATCCATATTTCTAGAGACTCTACATTTTCCTTTAGCTTCTTTCTGATGTTAAGCTGATGTTTGGGTTTTTTTTCCAGTCTGTGGTCCCATGTGGCCACACATGTGTTCTAGCATCTTCTATTTATTTGTAGCATTTTAGAGTGTATACTTACAGATTCAATTCTCTTCACAGTACAGGTACCAGGCAATTGATTATACATCTCCTTTGCTTATAATAAGAGACAAATAGATGCACAGAGTGCTTTAAGGATAAACAGTAATAAACATTCCTGAAATTTCCATTTATGCACTTAGTGCAAGGCGATGAGAGCTGTATGGGCTAATGCTATGGCCAATATTTCCATCAGTGCAGAGTGGGGGGAAAAAGCCAGTACCAAATTGAAAAAGCGTCATTTAATGCTCACTTTTTCCAGGTATGCATAAGTTCCCAGGCTTCCAGGGAGGCTAGTCAGTCCCTGTGAGAACTTGATTATCTGTTTGTGTGTACAAAGGTATCTTTCTCAACTTTCTTTGTCTAGAAATTGTAGGTCACTAGCATAAACTGAACATGTTGGCTGAAGACGAGACCACTGCCTTTCTGCTCTGTCTCTTCCGTATTGCCAGAGTAGAGGTGGGAGGGGGCAGACTTTCTCAAGCATGGAATTGGGATGGCAGCTGGAAGGCTGCCTGTGGAGACTGTCCTCATGGTGCACTGATAAAAAGAAGGATCATATGCTGGAGACAGAACCCTGAACTTTCTTAACTCTAAGCATCACTGCAACCCATATCCTGGTTTGGAGATGCTGCTGGAGTTCAGGCAGGCTTTCAAGGCTGAGGTTCCTAGGGAACCTTTTCAGATCAATCCTTCCATCTCTGCATATGCACACAAATCTGCATGGCTGAGGGCAGAAGCAGGAGTTATCTGTGTGATTTTTATTTTTTTTGTCACTATTCATGCTGCTTATCTCCTTTACCTGGCTTACTAAGTACAATTTGCATTCTGCATTTGTTAGGGAATAGTATAGGGAAGAGAGACTGGAAGGAATTTTGAAAAGAAATACGCTAAGAGTTCATTTATAATAGTTCGTATGTTCTGACTCAAAATGTTTTAAGACTTATTCAGAAAGCTTAGTATGAAGCAATTAGAAGTGTAAAACCAGTATGCCCACATGAAAGCATATTGAACAGGTGCTAGTGTACTCTCCTTCAGGGATAAAATAACCCCTAATACAGCTCTAAATCTCTTGCAAGACCCATTGATTCCAGAAAATACAATATCATTCTAAGAATTCAGAGATCTGACTTGAGCTTTTCAATGTTTTGAAATTTTCTGTCTTGACTTTGCTTTTGTGACAGAAATGTGGTGGTGAACCTCATTTCAAGTCACTTTAGACGTATGCAACACAATGAAATCTTTATTGAATAGTTTACTGATGTCTTCGCCCTTCCTATCCCTTTTTTCCCCAGTTCTTTATGTCAGAAATCACTTCTGCAATTTACTTTAATGGAACTTCTCCAATGCAGGGAGAATTGCTATAGGACAGGTATAAACTTGAATCATCTTTGTGTCATGCATGCTGAGTGCTTGGTAAGTCCATGTTCAGAGACACTTTACCTTGATAGAGGTCCCAATTATAGTAGACTGGTTTCTAACATTCCCATTTTTTAATGGCAACAAAGCAATGGGGTCAGTATCATTAGATACATTAGACCTGAATTTGTATATATGGGAAACTCTTTCTTGGCTTTTTTCCAGTTGTTTACCCATTCATGTGACCTGGAGAGCAGAAACTGAAGGGGACAGTTCCATGTAGGTCTTGCACTGCAGTTAAACTTTATTGACTTCAATCATAAGAATGGATGTAAGAAAATCTTATTAAAACTAGATAGCATGTTAATAACCTGCTCTTTTCTTCTTGGGACATGTGAGCTCATTACTGGACTCTTGATGGCTGTTTTCCAATGTGCATTTGGAAAATTCTTTTGCCGCCTCTATGTAAGTAATGAACTTGTTTCACCTTGTGCCCTTGCACACATTATAAATGACAATCCTAATTAAAAGTAAAACTAATAAAATAACAGACACCAAATTATCTGCTTGCACCTTTAGCAAAATTTTCTCCTATTTTAAAAACAAAAGGGATAAATTTAATGTGGCAAAATGTGCTGTGTCTGGATTTTGCAGCTCCCAGCTTCTGACAGTCAGTCTATATTCTCTGCCCTGAGAGGAGAAAACTCAGCTACTCATAAAGATAGGAAATAAAATTACTTCTTGGAGTCCTTGGTGTTAAACAGGCTATGCTGGCTGAAACCTAGCAGAACGCTCATAAGCCTTCTCAAATTTTTTTTGATGGAAAACAAGATCTGTCATTATACTGTATGAAAAATGAGTCCTCTTTCTGGAATTATCTCCATTAATTACAAGGTTAAAGCTCAGATTTCCTTGTTAAAATGAATTTAGACTTTGATAATTACTTTAAAAGGAACAGTTCCGTAGTCTTTTCTTGATTTTTCTTGTCAAAACATTGCTTCTTAATGCATTACTTCCATTACAATAAATTGAAGGAAAAGAAAAAAGTTACTAAAAAAGGAACATAAAAACTGTGCAAGGCATGGTGACAGATTGAGACTTGAATTATCGTATGTTCTTGGAAGGAGTGAAAATGCCCCCTTCTCTCTCTGCCACCAGCTTCTTCCACTATATGCCTGGAAGCATGGTAGGAAGCGTACTTGCCTATTTCTTTTACTTTGAGGTGACCAGACAGGAGAAGGGAGATAATAGTAATACCAGACCTTCAAATTGTTCTCTCACCTTCTAACCCAAGAGTGGGTGAGCAACCAGGAAGCTCTTATGGGTATAATCTGTGTTTTTAAAAAACTCAGTGAATATCGAGCACTTTGTATCCTGCATCTTATTGAAACCCAAGAGGATTAGGCTCTTTGCCAGGTTTAAAAAGGTACTTAGGCTGAGCATTATAAATGAAGCATTTTCCTGTGTGAATTTGGATCCTTTATTTTTTTTTTTTTTTTTAAGTAAAACACAGTTGACTTTGAGTATGTTACATAAGGACAAAAGCAGTAAGAAAAAGCCAAAAAAAAATTGGGGACTACAGTAAGGTCTGAGCTGAAAAGCTTCTGCAGGCTACTTGTGAGGCATGTTCCAGCTGTAAAATAACTGTTACTAAAACCATCTTAAGATCACTGTATAATTTAGTCAGCTTTGAATGTCACATCATACAATGGAACACATGTACATATTTTAAAAGAAGAGAATTGATAAAATTAGCCCATTTCTGCTAAGATATTAATTGAACAGATGCTTGCTTTGAACTGGCATTATCTCAAGTGTGTAGCAGGGGGGATCAAGCTACCAGCTGCGTGAAGAAGAACGGGTACTGGTCCCTTCTCTGCCATTCTGAACAATTCACCTTACCTCCCAGTTCATTTGCTTCCCTGTCTGCAAATGGACTGAGGAACACAGGTAAAAAGCTCTCTGTAGAAGATACATAACAGAACAATTATATACTCCCAAAGGTTTTACTGCTGTCATACTTGGATCTTGTATTTTTTATTTAGGGAAGAGTATAGTTAACTAGCAATGACACATTCACTTGGCATTTCAAGGTTGGTATATGGTATGTTCTTTAAGTAGTGTGATTGTGGACAGCATCCTAATTTAACTCTCATCATTCTTGAAATGCCTTAATGAGAAATTATTTTCAAAAGCATCGGTACACAGTAACTTGATTTAAATACTAAGAAAACTATATATTCCTCTTCTGTTTCAGGGACATACAAATGCTCAAAGCATCCTATAGAAATTCATCATTTCTTAAAAACAGCTTTCTCTGAAAATTGTGAACAACTTTCTGGATAAATGTAAAAATGCACTCACTGAATGACTGTGTGCTAGGCCCTTCATCTTCTGAAAACTAGAACTACTTGTAAAAAGTAATGAGTTACTGCTGCTTCTTTCCTGGAAATGGATGGCACAATTTCTCCTCTATAGCCCCATGCTATCCAATTTTCATTGTTATTAAATAAAGACAGATAGTCACTAGTTCCCTTAGTGGTATATTCTTACATGAACAATCTGAGACTGATAGTTGTGGCAAAACCCTGGTTTCATAGTAGAAAAATAAAGAAATATCTACTGTAGTGAAATGTTGTATGCAGATCTTAAAATGACAGGAGTACTGAAAAGTGGTAGTCTTTTCCCTTTAGTATACTTTTTACACATTCATTACTATCAGTTCTACTTGATTTGCTGATGTACGCAAGTTCCTGCATTACAAACTGTTGAGAGGTACTTAAAAATGAGTAAGAGGTTGAAAGAGGGGTGTTGCTTTTGAACATCCAAAGAGGCATGAAAGCCAGAAATTAAAATCTGTCCTGTCATAGGCCTTTCTGTAGAAACAGTAGTTCTTTTTAATAGATCACATTATCTTTGGAGAAGGGCAGTGGAACACAGGATACTATTTTGACTTTGAAAGTATTAATTTATGTGTGCAAAGCAATTATTTAGCCCATACAAATGGGAATATGAAAGTATTAATCATTGCCAAACTTAAGTGAATAAATGCTTGTTTTTAATTAAAGGATTTGATCCCAACCCTGATCTGGCAAGACTGCCATTTATTTTAGGAAAAGGAGAAATGGACTCAGAGTTTACAGGAAAAGTTAAAACTCTGAGCACATGCGTAATACAGTTTTATTAAATTCTTTGGATATTGGATACTTTCAAAGGTTTGGGTGGGAGAAATGCATTTGAGAGGAAGAAATACAAGAATTAATTTAAAAATTGTTTTACTAATGTACTCTTGAGAGCTAATGCAGTCTACAGTACACTAGCATGGGCAAATTTACGACTCTTATCTTTCAAGGCTTAACTACTTAAAATAGATATTTTTTTTTTCCTCTTTGCAGCAGGCATCTTCAATTTCTTGTGTATTGGGAATACATTAATAATGTGTAGGCATTAAGAGTGGCCTAAGACTTCCAATAGGAAAATTAGATGAGGAGTGTAAAAATCACAAATGACTTCTACTTTTGTCAGTGTTAATGTTTAAGCACGTTATAAGCCTCCCATTCCAAGCTGGTGTGAGGGAGCAGCAAGAATCTGGCTGCTCTGCAGAGAAGGAGGAGCCAGGAGCAGAGCCATGATAATAATGCAGGCTGGGAGGAGTGACCAGGAGGGATGAGCGTCAGATGTAGGCCAGTGACCATCAGCAGTGATGAGGCAGGTCTAAGGCCAAGCCAAGATACCCAGGCAGAGTGGGTGTTGGTCAGAATCATGGAGATGTGAGTCTGGATGCAGATGCACAGCTGGGAGGGAGCAGAGGCAGGGGCTAGCAGTAAAGCCTTGGCTTATAATCGCTTCCTAAGAAAAGGAGGGGCAGGCCCTCATTTGCTGGAGCCCTTAGCATGGGAAAGACACAGACCCATTGGAGCAGGTCCAGAGGAGGGCCACAAAAATACTCAGGGGGCTGGAGTGCCTCTCTGATGAGGAAAGGCTGAGAGAGTTGGGGTTGTTCAGCCTGGAGAAGACAAGGCTCTGGAGAGACCTTATTGCAGTCTTTCAGTACTCAAAGGAGGGTTAAAGAAAGATGGGGGCAAACTTTTTAGCAGGGCTTGTTGCAATAGGACAAAGGGTAATGGTTTTAAATTAGAAGACAAAAGATTTAGACTAGATAAGGAAGAGTTTTTCTACGATGAGGGTGGTAAAACACTGGATCAGGTTGCCCAGAGAAGTGGTAGATGCCCCATCTCTGGAAACATTCAAGGTCAGGTTGGATGGGGCTCTAAGTAACCTGATCGAGTTGAAGATGTCCCTGCTTTTTGGAGGGAGGTTGGACTAGATGACCTTTAAAGGTCCCTTCCAACCCAAACTATTCTATGATTTCTAGCTTTTTCCACAGAAGCTTTTATCAGCAAAGGAACTGACCTTGGACTTGGCCACCTAAAGTACTTAATTCCCCCATTTTGCATTCCTAGAAGGGGAATGTGCTCTGGGGTGACAGGTGGGTCTTTCGTTTCCAAATTATGTTAACTGGGAAGCAGTTTCATGTACTTTGCTACAAGCTCAGAATGCAAGTGACTACAGTAGAATCAGATTAACTCAGCATTTTCCTTACTGCCTTCTGCCTGTTTTTTTAGTATTCATTGCTGTTGATGGTGCTTGGGATCCAGTTCAGAGACAACTGAAACCAGTGGAATTGATTTTATTGACTGAATATTGGATAAATACTGTATGCATGATAATATTTAAAAAGTTCAGAGTTGTATTTTTTTAGAACAGAAATATATTCTGGCTGCTTTTATTCCTGCCTTCTTTGATTTTGTGTCTACAAACACCAGTTTAAATTCTTAGCAATTGCTACATTAGGATAAGAAGAGTTTTCATGTATTTTGGATATCACTGGCAGAAACTGTGGGCAACAGTTACAGCACAGTTAAATTGGCCATTGCTCTGCCAGTGTTTTAGATTATGGTTCTCCTAAATTTTCACAATCTCTGAAATAATTAGTATCTAGCATTTAAGACTGTGCTCCGAAGTTTTGAACTTGTAATCAATTAGACCTAAAAAAAAACCCAGATCCTGGCAATTCATATAAAGTTGTGGGGGGCTTGGAGGAGTGAGTTTCTCATTGTTTTTTTCCTGGTTCATACAGAGGTGACGAAGAACTCTTTAAAGTTTAAAAACTACTTCATAGAAAATGTAGAGGCCAAAACTATAATGATTTAAATTAGTGCTTTGAAGGTCAGTAAATTAGGCCTATCTTCACGAGGGAAGTTGAGATTTGGTAAAAACAATTCATCCCTAAATGACGCATTTCAGCTATGAATTGTCATCAAAGTGCCTCAAAGTCACGTGTCCCTGGTCATTTATATAATTGAAGCTGTGTAGTGGAATTTTCTCTTGTATTTTCATTTTGGGCTAATATTTACCATGTTTCAGGCATTCCGTGTTTATTCAGAAACTGACATTTCTGCAAAAATGAGTCTCCATGAAAGATTTTATTTAAAGATCTGGCTTTCCCTTGAAAAATTTACCTTCTGATAAGTTTTCTGCCAGCTCATGAGTCATAGCAGATCTATTCCTTCTGAATAGTGAGACTATTCAATGTCATATGTTTTTATGATACAGTGTGGGTTTTCATTAACTACTTAAGCCACTGCAGTTGTAGTTATAGTTGAAGGACTCTCTTACCTAGAATAGGAGAAATTTGATTCCGTATGTGTGATTAACAATTAGAAGGTGTTTTTCCAGAGCCTCATACACCTCACACACTGAGAAATGCAGTACAGAACTGGATCTATATGCCTAGAATAGGTCAAATTGAAAATACTGGGGGCAGGCTGTTATGTGTGCATTAAAGGTAGAAGAGGGGCCATTGAAGAATGTCTTTTAATGGGGGATTCCCCAAGAGGAAAACCTGTTGTCATTGGTGTGTACGTAGCAACTGCGAAGGACAATGAGTGGTTCAGTCAGGCCAAGAAAAAGACAAAGGGAATTAGAACTGGAAGCAGGCTGGCAGAATGATAGATAGCTAGTGGATTAGTCAGTACATGGAAACTTTATTTGGCATTCCTGTAGTCTTCAGTCTCAAAGAAGAACCACAATGTTCCCTTGGGAGATTATTTTAAGATCCTAAAGAATGCATGCGCTGTTCTTTAGTGTTGAGCAATTTCATCACATGCTCATCCAGTCCATTTTTTTTTTTTAATTCAGAAGTAACAAGTGCAGAGCATCCCCTGGATGCACAGTTACTGCTGTTCTATGGGGGGGAAAAAAAGAGGGGAAGAAAGAAAGAAAAAAAAGTATTCTAGCTTCCAGCTCCTCAGTAAGTTATTAGTTTCCCCCAGGATCCATTTTGTAGCACACTACAGCCTATGATTCTCTCACTTATTTTATAGTCATGAGTTCTCTGCTACCACAAAGGCAGTAGACATCACATTTGGTATAATATCATCCATGGGAAATTGTTTTAGCTGCTAAATAGAAATCTAATTCAAATGAATTGTAAAATTGTTTTCAAGGCTAACTTTCAACCAGAATTCTTGAGGCTTGCTCTTAAAAAGTAGGGAGTTTGCTGGTTTTGTTGTTTTAGGATTAAATTGTTTAAGTAATCAAACCAAAATGGGTTTGAAGTGCAGGTGTGCATAATATTGGCATTTGGACTTGAATATTCAAATAGTTATGGTATCTGAAAAGTTACTATCTTGCGAAATACATCTTCACCAACAACATTACAGCTAAATTAGTTATGCCAACAATATTAGTTTGCTATTAGAATATCAAAACTAAAGGTTATTGTGGAGATGATGCACAAAAATGAATAAAAGCTTCACTGAGGAACATCAAGCCTAAAAAGTCTTGTCTTTATGTCTGATCAGGGGTTAAAATGAAGCACTGTTTACTACCAAAAGCTGAGTGACAGATATGTGCTGATTCAAGCGGATCAAAAGAGAAGGGGGCTTTTTTTTTTTTGAATGCTGGAACAAGAAAAAGAGACTTTATGATAACCCATATTCATCTGCTTGCACTTGTTAGTTGATCTGTATAACCAGATTACTAATAAAGTCACATTCACCAGGGCAAAGTTGAATGTACTGTCATGTAACATTCCTGTCTGTTTCTCCTTATAAATATTGATTAAAGCTGAATATATACATGAGTCTGAAAAGCAATTTGGAACTTGTTGTAAATAATTTTGGTAAGTATTGATTTGTCAAAATAAGATATTGGCTCAAATTTTTACTAGAATGAACAATTCCCATTCACTCTCCAGTCAGTAGTAGTCCAGTATTGAGTACTCAGTGGCTGAGGGGTAGGGACAGGCAAGAGAAAGATTAGGTATACCTTTCATTCTGCCAAGAAGCTTAACTAAGAGCCAAAATACAATTCCATTAGGTTTGTTTTAGAATTAACTGCTTAATATTGGATAGTAGATGCAACCTTTGAGGTTAGTAGTGTCACAAGAGATCACCCTTTCTTCTCCTTTCCTCTATTCTCATCATGTACATATGCATCAGAGCCCAGACCCAAAAGGAACAGAACTGCTTGGGACCCAGGCTCTGGCCTTCCCTTGCACTGATCGGGGAGGATTAAGGCTGTGGCCAGGGTAGGCCTGAAAAATAAATGTTATTGCAGTTTTGTCAGTGGTGGAATATGGAATGTGGGAGTACAGCTGAGAGCAGCTGGATAATAGAGTAGAATATCTGTAGTCTATTGAAGAAATAAGACGAGGTCCATGCAAGCTACCTGTAATATTGTGGGATGAGGATATGCAGGGTAGGAATGGTCAAGGTATAGTGCTTAAAAATATACAGCATAAATTAAACACATGGTTGTATTAGTGCTACTGCTAATGAACGGTGATTATGACCAGGCTTACTCTTTGGGTAGAGTAACTGAACTACTAGAAAATACGTGACAGTAGCTGGTAGAAGAGTATAAGGAGAGAAAGTGTAAAAGAAAGTGGTTGACTGTGTACATAAGGGAGAGAACTTGGATTTTTTTGATTTGGCTTTCCAACAACAGAGCCCTGTTAGTGTCTGCTGTTTGGCTGTCGTGCGTGCTGTTATGCTTGGGGGATTATGCTCCCTGGGCTGTTGACAGTGCCTAGTGAGACAGAGCAGCCAGTAAGTGTGACAGACCCTGGGGCAACAGCTGTGAGGGGCCAGTTCTGGAGACAGCAGGACATTCTTCGTCTGCCACAGCCCAGGAAAGGGCTTTTTCCCTCTTTTCTGTCATTGCAATAACGCACAAAGCCCTGTGGCAGAAGATGCTGCAGAAGATTGACAACATTCCTTTATCTCTGGTAGCTGTAAATTCATATCTCTAATAGATAGCTGGAAAAGCAAGCTATGTGGCAGAAACTTGGCAGGAGTGTGCAGTGTGTTTCTCTGTAGCCTGATATAAGGGGAGAATGCTGTAGGTGAGTCTGTCGCTAGAGGACACGCTGGGGAGAGCAGTATAAAGGGACTTGAGTGGCTTCTTCCAGACCCATGCAAGACCAGTGGAATTGGTTAAAACTGGAGTAAACAAACCCTGCTGTATTCAAGTTTGGACCACGACTGGCACTCTGCTTCACAGCCCGTGCCAGCTTTGGAAGAAAAGCACTTGGTTTGCACAACACTGCACCTGGACTAAAGGATCATGCTGAACCCGAGCTAGCCCTACGCAGAGACAAATTCCATGTCTGCATGAGAACCTGCGTGCAATAGGTGGCACTGTTAGTTTGTAACTTGGGCAAACCACCCCCACATAAGTGAGAGTGGATGGTAGCTGCAGTCGAAAGATACATTTCTGTATGCTGGGCTGAACAGCAAGTGAGAACTGCTATTGAAGGTCAGGGGATTGATTGAGAAGTGTGTTCAGCTTCTTGCAAAAGTCAAAGGAGATGTGTAGAAGCAAACATCAAGTCATCCTCTGAGCCATGGGTGTTATAAACCTAATTCTACCTTCAAATACACCTGTGTGATTCCCCCAAAAAAGATTAGCAAAACTTTCAGTGCCTGACATAATGCAGAATTTTAGGTTCAGATTTTTGCTTTGAAGTTCAAGTCTGGCTAATGTTTATGCTTTGTTGCCTCTTATTCCTCCACTGTTTTCTTCTGCAGCTTTAATAACTACTTATACCCCTGTACTCTCCAGAAAGGGAGGTTTTTGAAGCGTGCTGTGATTCTCTAAGTACCTGTATTTTAAATTTTCCACTGCTGTGAATGACGTAAATGACTTGAACATAGGAATTGTGGTGCTTTAGGTAGCCAGTATACTCATCAAATGCCATGTGTGATTGAGATATGTAGACACTATGATTTCAGGATAGCTGTGCTAAGTTCTAGGAGCTGAATAAACTTCACACTCTACATTTCAGTAGGTGAAAGCTCTCTATGCAGGACAGATACCCAGTGGAGACAGACTGTTCTAATTTTTAAAATCATGAAAGGCTTTTGACACTTGCTCTATTAATTTTCTACTAAGGACAGTGAGTCCTTAAAATAACTGTTTAGCTAACCTCTGTATGAACGGGCTCTGCTTGCTACTACTAAAATTGGAAGTACTCATTGTACTAATGGATTTTGGCTCTTGGCTGCTTTACCTTTATCTTTTAAGCATAGATGTTATTATTTGAACATTGGTTTTCTGAGTAAAAAGATAAAATGTGCATTTTAAATTAATCCTCCTTATCCTCTTTGTGTCCCTCTCCCCTTAGAATTTCCTCTTAGAAGCTCAGAACTGATGAACAACAGTGCAATTGCTAATGTGCAGTCCTGTCAGCTGAACCAAAACACCTGACACTTTGCCTACCTTTTCTATCATACCTGTTCCTTGGCACCAGCATTTTTTTAGCTTTGTTTCTATAAGTCTTCACTCTCAGGACGTGACTTTACTAACCTAGTTAATAAAGCCAGAAACTTCTATTGTGAATTATGGAGAGGTGTGTTGACTCAAAGTTTTGTGCTGTCAGTGTATTACCAGTTATTTCTATGTGTTAAGTATTTCATCCTAATTTGATTCTCCATTCCATAAGTTTAAAAGCTCAGTGTGAAGTTTTAGGGCTGCTTTGATGGACAAAGTTAATCACTTCAGTGATTCAAGCCCCCTGCCTGATATATCAAGCCTCAAAGACATACTCCCTTGCTAACTTCAAATCCTAAAATCCCAAGGGATATATTAGCAGCAGGCTTCAAACTAATTTCCTGACTACCTAGAAAGGGACAAAAATCAGCTGCAGCTGTACACGAGGAGGCTGGGCTGAATCTTGGAGTTGCATCACACATTTGCATGCAATTAATTTTCATCTGATTTAAGATCTCAAATTCTTTGAAAAGAAAAAAGATTGCTCTTCAGGGACTTTCTATAAAATTGCTTATCTTCCATATGTCTTTTGGGGAGGGAGAGAAAGCTTGTTCTAGAACAACTTGAAGTATAGTCTGTGAAAAATGTATACGTAGCCATCCTAACATAAGATTATTTGACTACTATGGAGTATTTGAATTAATGCTTATCTAAATTTTATTTGAACATCACTCATTTGGAATCAAAAGAATTCTCAAGATGTAGCACACTTAACAACTAACAAAAATTGTGAAATGGAGTTGTCTCAGTAGTTCCTGGTACAGGCTCTGAGGACTGTCTCAAATATTTTTAATGCTTTTTTTTTTCAAAGATATCCAGTCTGAAGGTGCTTCCAGATTACCATTAGATCTGACAGACATTTTTTCTTCCTTTAATGAGCCTTTAGTTCAAACGGCACCTTGAAAAATATTGCTGTCTTTGCTTGTGTTGAGGCCAAATTTTTTAATTTCTCTGTCATGTCGCTATTGAATTGCTGTGATGTCTTCTACACATGGATTTAGAAACTTTTCAGTACATACACCCATGATTGCTGCCTGATGTAGTTCAAAGTGTTGATGTTAATATCTTTGGGTCTTCTTGGCCTGTTTCTAGCAGCACTAGTCGTCCCTTACCCAGTGCTTAGGTATTGCACCCAGGATATCCTCAGGCTTGTGTGTGGATGGTGCGATGAAGACCCAGTAACTGAGGAATTTGAATTCCTGCTCTGGCATTCATGGTTACTTTCACAGCACGGCTCTCACTCATAAGTGTTTGTTCAGATCTGTCTCTAACAGACTGAGTGTGGAGGTGACAGAAGTGTAGGTTCAGTACTTGTTGAAACTCATGAAGATCTTTCCATGAGCTTCAGTGGATGTTACATTAGAATCAAACTTCATACTTTCACTGAAGTTCAGGTTACCTATTCAGATGCCTGTATATGATTTAGTGATACATCCTCTGTGATTTAAAGAGCATCAGTGCTAGAAAACAGGGCTTGTCAAACTGAGTTTGGCAGGATTGCCACTGATAAAAATGTCCAATATAGCATTCAGCAATTGCTGCAGCAATTTGCCCTTGTTACCCCTCTAAATGGAGAAGCAACTGCCTTCAGCCTAGCAGCCATCACCATTCAGACACCGGTGGGTGGCTGCAGATGTTTCATTTGGACATATGTGGCTGCCAGTGATCAAGTCGTGCTGCTGGGTCATGAGGTGAGTGCCTGTAACAGGCAAAGACTGGCATTAACATCAACTCAAACAATGCCTGCATAGAGGCTGCAAGGAACATTTTCCGTATAGCTTGTCCACTGCCTATGGTATGGGCGCCTCTGCCATCAATTGTGTAGATGTTATTAGGACACAAAGACTTGAAAAAGCAGGTCTCTTGAGAAAATCGCTACACTGACTGTTGTGAGGTGGTTGTCATCTAGCCCTGCCCTACATGTGAACAGAACAAATGCTTGAACAGGAATTTAGCCAGTGTTCTCTAAAGGGCTATGAGGATGTTGACTCTTTTAGATGTGGAATAAGCGCTTCAGTTTCCAAAGTGAATTAAAGTGGGTTCCAGCAGTGACAGGCAGTCCCTTAGACACTATTGACAAAGCCTGCAGCTTCTGTGATAGTCTCCACTGTTGAGCCTTCCTTTTTATTGTGCTTTCCCAGCTAGTCTGTGATAGGAGAGATCTGAATGTCTGCTATGCTTTCTAGGTGTAGAAATTATTTGAGAAGGTTGCCAGCTACCTGCCTAAATCTGTGAGCAGGAGAAAAAGTACTGCTGGCATTAGGTAAAGAACTGCTTGACTTCTTTTTTTCTCATGCAGAACATGCCTTGAGTAACTGTTTTTCTGCTAGGAAGGCAAGCAGAAATGGCCCCATTAATGTCTTGTCCATTATGAAACCTCTGCTGTAACCCTGTCACACCAAAAAGAGCACACTGTTTTAGAGTGTCTTGGCCACTCACAACTAAAGCTGATGTAAAAATGTTTTCCTCTAGAATATAACTGCTTCTTCCTACAGTTAGGATGGTTGATGGAATGGAAGTTATGGTTTGACTGCAAATCAAAACAGGTTTCAACTGCAAACAATAAATCACAGCCTTTATAATTTTCTTAGTGATAGGAAGTAATTTTGAATTCTTCAGATGAAAGTATTAAGTTGCTAAGAGTTGTAATTGGGTTACTAATTCAGTCTTGAAGTTTAAAATACCAATTAAAAAAAGACACATGCCCCTGTCCCTTAGGAAACTATGCATGTCTGTATTGGGTGCTTTTTAGTTTTCTTGCTTTCAGCTCATATTTTGAGAGATTTAAGAAATGTGTATTTCCTAGTACTTAAAAGAAGTTGACGTACAGTTGTTAAATACTGAATATCAGGGTGCAGTGTGGGCTATAGCTGGCTGGGGAACCAGGAGCTGCAAGGGATTCCTAGGCATTCCTTGCCAGTCAGGGCTTGTCCCACTGCCCCCAGCGAGGGAGCAGGGCAGGCCGGGGAGCGGCCCCTGGCCCAGGATGTCAGGCACCTCTGTGGAGTGCCCATCAAACGTCAGCAGAGAAGCCAGTCCATGGATCAGTGTCTGGATCAAGGGGATCCGTGGCCAGGCATAGGCATGGCTGTGTGGCACGGCTGACATATAGCTCAGGCAGGGGACAAGGGTGAAAGCTTCAGCTTACAAGGGAGGAAGGGGGCAACCCCCACAAGATTATCTTAGCAGAACTATTAAGGCAGCTCCTAGCTTTCTTCATAGAGCTTACCAGCTCACTGGCCTTCAGAAATCTAGTGGGGAGAGATATGCTCTAGGCTGTGACATCAAGAGCCTGTGGAAATAGGCAGAAAATAAAAAGGAAGAAAATCCCTGCGGTTCCACTGTGCTTGTAACTTGCTGCATGCTTGCTCCTTGCACTTTGTGCAGAGCAGTCATCAGTCCAGTAGTATATGCACTAGGTCTGCAGAATTTTGCTTTGCTAGTATTTAATGTGTACAAATCACTGTTTTAGTTGCACTAATGAAAAATTAGCATGGTTGAATAAAGCTTTTGAATTGAATCTTCTATGTTTTACAGTACTAAACCCATTTACTAGAAGGAAAAACATATTATGGGTGAAAAGGAAGTTTCACACTGCTGCTGTGGTGTGAATAGAATTCTCCTCTTGCTAATTTCTTTTGGTGGTTGTTAGAACCCCTTTCAGACCATTCGCATGACATTTTTAAAAAGACATATCCCTTAGCTGACAAATTTGAACTTAAATACTGTCACTAGGACATTCATCACTGCTGAGAGCTCTGAGTGGGTCCCAGTCAATGGCAGCAGCTCACATGGCCTGGGAAGCAGGTTGGCTTCCAAGGTAACAATCCCATTTCCTTGAGGGATTGTCATAATTAGGGAAGTCGGAGTGGAGCTAAGAACGGCAGTGAGTCATAACTGATACCGGTAGGTATGACCAGGGCAAGTGGATTAAGATGGTTTATGCTGTGATATCGGAATTAGCACACTTAAAGACTGTCTGGTGATATAGTTATTGGGTATGATGCATAGCTAATTTCAGTGGGACTGTGGCGGGGTAAGGTACTTGGAGCCAGCAAGGGTACTGGAGTCTGGATACATTTTATCTATGCTTCCCACCATATTAAGACTATTGTGTGTTTGTAGACCACACAATTGTTTGACAAGCCTGTTCTCAGGCAGTACATTACTTTATAAATAAATCTACCATATGGTTTGTCAGGTAGGTCTTTGACGCCTTTCACACTTGCTTAGTCAAAGTGTATTACATACAACCCTTTGCACAGGACAGAAGAAGCACCTGTTTTGTGACATGAAGACATGTGAAATGTAACTAAATCACTTATAGTTTGTATTACTGGAATACCCATCAGCCCTATTTGAGTATTGGAACTGCACTCTGCTAGGCGCTGCACAAACACAGAACAGACAGTCCCAGCTCCAACAGCTTAAAAGTCTCAACATGCTGGATTTGAAAATGTCTGTACATAAGGAAGAGCCTCTCACATTGTTACGTTTTGATCAGCTCACAGTACCATAAAATACTCAAATATTCTAATCTACTGCAATCCTGGCATAACTCAATTGAAATCAAAGTTATCACAGCAAGGTTGATCTCAGTAAGATAAATGCTTTATTCTACTACAAAAGCTCAGTCCAACCTCCTCTATGTTGCAGCCAGAGAGTCTGCAAAAAAAAAAAATAATTAAGAGTCAGCTTTTCCTTAGTAAGCCTTAAAATAGCAGCTCGGTTGTTTTAGATGTTATTTATTAAATATTGTTTAATTAAAAACTGGTTTAACTGATTTGGAGCCTGAAACAATTAATGCCATTGAGAATATTTTATTCAACTTTATTAGCAATTAGATCTAGCCCTTAACCCTTTGGAAACTGGCAACAAATGCATATTCAGAAAAAGCAGCTAAGTATTCATTTGGTCGGCTGTCTGGAGACTGCAAATGTTCCAAGGATTAAATAATTTTTTTTTTTATTTTTTTTTTTTTGCCACTGGGCAAAGTTGTCTGCCAAGTTCTCACCAGATGCATGTTAATAAAGCTGGGTTTTATAAGTAGTTCTGACGCAGAGTTCAGAGCAATCTGAGTGACTCAGAGCTGCTAACATGGTAAGGAGAGTTCTTCAGTGCCTTCTCTTTGCTCTGGTTTGAACTGAGATGCAAGCTGTAAGCAAATTGAAGTATTATTTGATAGTCTTTCCTGAAAATAGTGAGAAAGTCCATTCTCTTAGCTGGCAATTGGCATATATTGTAAGAGCTGTGTAGTTGGCATTACCTGACGTTTTTGGGAATCCTCAGAGAGGCCAAGGACTAAATAGTCATGAAGGATTAACTGCCTTCATGGCAAGCAACTGTGTGCAGGTCAGGGTGCAATGCATTGCTAGAAGAAGGTGGGAAAGGTGGTGATCCTGTCTGCAGAAGGTGTTCTGGGCAGTTGGCATGACACGAACAGGGTGAATGCTCTTTTCTGAGCACGGGGGTCAGGTTGGAGTGATGCTTGCTTTGCCAAATGCATTGACAAGTCAGGCAAAGGTTTAAGAGCTGCGGACTGAGGACAGTTTGCAAGTTGCACCAGTCCAGCTGTAATTTAGAAAGAGCCTGAGACAAATATGCCTAAATCAATTACTTCCTGCTCTTAAGGTTTAACACCCTCAGTCTAAGCATGTAGCAGCTGTTAATTACAGTAACAAACTCAGAGGTGGGGACTAATGAGCAGAAAAATGTAGGAGGCATGCAGTTTCATTTCCAACCCATTTCTGCTAACAGGACAGCAAATGGGCAAACAGCTTTTTGCTGTTCTTTTATGTTTACAAGCTTAGGTAGTGTGCATGGTGGTATGAGGGCATAAGGCTGGGAGGAGGATGCGTATGTCCTGTTTTTCCTTTTCAGGGAGTCGAAATGACTTGCTCTCTGACATTCACGGTATGTTGAGTTGCGGTGGCAAAGATGACAAAAGCCTTCTATCACCTTGGGCTCTTTGTTACAGCTAGTGTGGGTGAGAGTTCTAAAGAATTATCACTCATTGAATCAAGCCCAGAGCTGAAGCTGAGTCAGGAAAATCTCCCCCAAAATTTACTAGCACTGCTAGCTACCCAAGAAGAGAAATATAAGTTGGCTGAGGAAATATACTGACTGTGTGGCTCCACAAATGTCTGGGGTCTCACTTTAGAAACCAGGAGTCCCTCCCAGAGCTAGAGTCCTTATTGTCTTCAATTATAAACGCACAAGTTACTGTGCATGATTGAGGCACTAGATTTTCTTATGTTATTATGCAAGTGAAATAAAATCAGGGCTTCCAAGACTATGCTTCCTCTCTTCCAAAACTGCTTTTTTTGATTGGTCTTGACAATACAAGGAGCTTACTGTTAGGGGATTCTTCCCACAAACCTTTTTGTTTCTCTTGCAAATTCGGTCTGGTGTGTTTTGCCTCCTTTCTCTCTCTTCTACTATATTGTCTGGTTTTTTAGTACTACTTTTTTTTTAGCAGCTACTTCCTTCAGAGTTATGTATCTCCATGTGACCATTCTGGAGATTTTCATTCTTGACAAATAACAAGATAAAACAATAGGTATATCAGAAAGGAAATCCTTTGATAAGACAGAACTGGAGGTGTGACTGCTAACCAACAACTGAAGAGATTGACCAAGTTTTCTAGCTCGGTCTGGCCCTTATTTCATCTTGGGTGATTAATTTAATTCACTTCATCCTTTTCTTTTGGGGATGATACTTTATAGGGATGTTGTAATCCGTTAACTCTTACAAGGCTCTCAAGCTGTATTGCTATATAGTATCTAAGTACAACTTATATAATCAGAACAGCATTATTACTCCTTCACTATTTTCGCTTTTTTTTTAACTGAATGATTGCCAATTTGTGTTGCATGTGAACCTTTCATAATTCATACTATATTAAAGAAACCACTTTTATTACTATACTAACTGCAAGCAAAGATAGGAGAGAATAAAGATGCATATTTTACAATCTATTAATTCTGGATCATTTTAGAGAAAGCAAAATACTTAGTGGATTACTTAGGCTAATATCCTTTCTCTAGGCTGCTCAAGGTCATATATAATAGATGATGTACCTTTTTGTGTACATATGCATTATGCATGGATTTTGGACAAGTTGTAATCAGATCTAGGAATTATGCCAATTTATTATTGGAAAAAATTATGGTATTTAGCACTTACATAGCACTTTACGTTCTTCAAGAGTAATTATAACTAATTAACCCTTGCATGTCTACAGAGCACAATTGTTATCGCAGATGTGAATACAGTTACAGTTACAAGAAGTTAAGTGATTTTGCAAAGTTAACACCAAAGCCAGAATTAAACGTCAAATTGCTTACTGTTTGTCTTGTGATCAATTGAATAAGCCAGGTCACTTCCTTGATCTCCAATAAAGAGCTGCTAAAACAAGGACTGGGTTCGTAGAATCCAAGGCTGTTCTGGCTTATTTGAGGGCTTGACTCCCTGGATATTACAGTTTGATGACAAAGGTGAGCAAGTAAATATCAAATGTAAGCATCCTGTCATCAGGTGTTATGCTGAGAACATCCTGCTGTTGCTGTTGCTTAGCAAGGACCCACAGCTGCCAGAGGAGTGGGGTTTTATTTGTTCCTTATAAATTTACCCCACTCAGTTGACTTTTGTACTCCTCAAACACGTGAGACAAGCAATTGCAGGTGACCAAGTGAAAAGCTGAAAGCCACACTGAATGTAACAGAAAGGAGGGACTGAAGAGGTATAGAAAAAGTTTCTTGGCTCAAAAGATTGTTATTCTGAGTCATTATTGCCTGGGCTTGCCAAAGTCTTCTGACAGTTTTCTGTTTGCTAATTACCTATGACTGTAGGAATGCACCTCTTATAAAGCCAGTTTCTCTTCTCTTTTTTGGGGAAAAAAAAACAGTTATGGTTGTAATGAAGAAACTTGTAGCCCTATACTGGAGAACTGAGAAAGAACAGCTTTAGATGAAGATCCTGGATGGCTCTGTTTTCTTTGTGCTTGCCACCAGCAGACCTTTTTCAGGGATTGGGTAGGGTGTCCTTTTTGAAAACCCTCTTTTAATTAAAACCAGTGCATTTCTTAAAATTGCCGTGCTGTAGGCTCTGAACTGGAATAGGTATAAAAATCTCTGACTTCTTTTTCTTCTTTCTGTGTGATTCCACTGGCTGATTGCACTTGCAACTGATATTCTCATTTGCTATTTCAATGTTGCAGGGTGTATTTTCAGTGTAAGGAAGAACTGAATGAATGTGATTAGACCTGATGGCACAGATTTGTCTGATCTAACCCATATCTCAATCCCAGTGTTTCCTAAGCTGCTGTGAAGCACTAGGCCAACTAGTAAGAAACACCAGACACAAATTAAGTGGCATCTAGCCCTTAGTTATGTTCTCTGCATTACATATACAACCTGATTTACTTTGTGGCTTCTGTTAATCAGGCTGGAACACCATTTAATGCTAGGTTTTGCATCCTTCTTATGAAGAATTTCAATATGCTAGCATGTATGTGATAGATAAGCATACTGGTTTGTTGTTACTTTTTCATGGTTTGCAACTCTGGGCATTAAAAGGAGCGCTTTCCTGAATGTTCTTGATTCAGACCTTCTCCCCATTAGCACATATTGATCTGTAACATTTGTATATCAACAAGTAGTGATTCTCTGTGTTTAGAAGAATTAGTTGCCAAATGCCAACCTAGTAGGGTTCTGCTGCTCTGTGCCACAAACTGTCACAGGTTCCTTTCTTAGCATTTGTACGTTTCAAAATTTGTACATATGCACCTATCTTGGATCCATCTATTTTTTGCATGTCGTTTTCTGTTTCTCATGGTTTCTACTTATTTGTAAACATTGGTAAGTGTTATGATATCATTTCTGCCTGCTCCTCTGAACTTTTCTCCTCCTTTTTCATTTATGAAATTGAGTGAGAAAAGACCTTATCAGGAATTCTCTCTTAGAGTCTCCATTTTGCTTTTAATTCTATGGATATTTGGAAAACTGGAATGCTTTAATTTTATACCCCATACAAAGCAACAGGGAGATACTCCAGAGGAAGCTGGGGGGGGGGAGGGGGGGGGAAGGGGAAAGCTGAAATACAACCCCTCCAAAAAACAACAAAACAAAAAACCTAAAAGAAAACCCAAACCAGAACAAATCTCATCCCTAAATTCTGCTATTAAAAAAATCAATAAAGAAAGGCAGAAATACTAGCCCAAGTGGATAAATTGTGCTTTGTTCAGCTAGCTAATTTGTTTGCTCTGGCCTGGTATGGTCCTAGGTAACTTGAAGTAGTCATCCCTGTATAGTTGTTGCTTGGCCCTTGCTCAGAGAGCCAGAGTTGAAAGTTCTGGCCAAGCTCCAGCATGGCTTTGCAAGAGAGCAGTTTAGATCTGTTGACTTTGTCTTTACCTGTGTGCTGCTTTGTGCATTTTAAGAATCCTACAAAGGGCTAGTGTTTCCTCTTCTGAAAGTACAGGGCAGCATAAGTAAACTATATTGGGATCTATTTCAACATTTTATCGAGACAGTCTCTTCCTCACGCTGGGAGGACATTGGCTGTTGTAAAGGATGAATGCCTTTTCATAAATGCTTTTTATTCTAGTCAACATTGCTGTAGCTATTCATATTCACATTAATGTCCAATTCCTGTTTCCTTACAGATTAGGTTTTATAATAAGTTGTGTCTGCAGAATAAACCAAGTTATAATGAAAGCTAAATGGATCTCAAAATGGCTTAGGATGTGATGTGCATTTGAGGTCACTCTAACCCTAAGTACTGTTTTAAAGTTACAACAATGAGAGAATGACAGTATAATGTTACTGTGAAAGCATAATTCATGTGGATGTCTTTCAGTTCCCCACACTATTAGGCCTATTAAGAATCTGAAACACTCTGAAGAGACATTAAAAATTGTTGATGAGAGAAGTTCCCATCAAAGTCCATTAGCATAAATGAGTGGTCACAGTAGCTGGGGTTGACTTATTTCATATTCTTTTCCTATAAAAGTAAGTCTGAAGTTCTGAAGAGCTTTCAGGCTCAATCTTATTCAAAGATTATCTCAGATGCCACTTAGCTTTCCCATCGATTTTCATGCACTTTTGCGTGAGGAGTAAGAGTTCTGAGAACAAGGCGTACGTTCATTTTAGTAGATAAAATAAAGGTGGGAGGAGGGGAAAGAACTGAAGCATGGCTGCAAGGGAAGACAGTTTCCTGGATACTGAGCTTTGCCTACCTGTGGAACAACAAGACTGTCAAACTTCAAAATGGTCACTAGATATTCTACAGAAAAGAAAGAAAAGCTCCAGTTCTGCTGTCATAACCAATAAGAGATCCTTGAATACTGAAACACCACGTGGATGCAGGAGGTATCATAACTTTGTGGTGTAATAAACCTGATATTAAGTATGGTGGTACTTAGAAGTTCAAAACACTGAGCTACACAGAAAGGTCACTGAGCGAAATCTGTAGCTTTTTATCAAAAAATAAAACTAATCAATCATAATGATTTCCCCTGTTCTTGTCTGTAATAAAAGTCACCTCAACTAATTCAGGTTTATTAGTAAATGTCTGTATCCACAAAAACTAAAAGAATGCAGTGTGCTGGCGCAGCCTACCCGTGGCAAACGGCCTGGATAACATCACCTGCCAAGGCAGGAGCAGCAGTGTAAACAGGGTATGTGACTGGGCTCCACAAAAGGGCTGTGAGCACATTTGTCCAAAACAGCTCATATGAGAGTGGAAGACAACCATCAGTCAGAATTATCAAGCAACTTCTGAAATAAAGAAGGCATCAGCTTGAAAAGTAGAGTTTAAAAGAGCACAAAAACTTGCAACAATGGGGAAGAAACCTTGAAGCAGAAACAGTAGCTGCCAGAACTGCGTTTGGCACTGCCAGACGTTTTCCTGTGGCATCGAGACCTCCCCACCTGGGCCTGGCTCAGCAGCCTCTGTGGTGGACACCAGGAATAGCCTGCATCAAGGTAGGGCACTGTCAGTACAGAGCGCAGCAGTAGGAGACCCCACCTTGGGGGGCTGTGTGCATGTTGGCATGTATGTGAGTATTGTGGTTTTCTGTTGTGTTACTAATGAAAACGCTACCACTGGAATGTGAAAGTCAGGAAAAGCGTTCTACAACCCAAAGAACTTTAAAGCAAACTTAAGTTGAAATATACCTACTTGCTCCCATCCTGGAGGTAGGTAGGATATTAAACCGGAGATGTTGAATAGTTTATTGAGCTTGATTTTCAAAGAATAGCTCAGCGTACAAATTGGAGCCAAACTTCTCCATACAGTCCTAGGTAGTTAAATACCGGGAGATGTTTTCCAATGGACATTTCAGCATCGAGTGTTGTGAAGACATGGACCTCTTAGCGAATCCCTAACTGGGTATCAGAGGTCTTGTGAAAGTCTTGGTCCAATTACAGGCACAGACCATGTACAGCTCTGGTCCAGTGCCACTTAGCTACACACAGGCAGATTATTATTTTTAACTGTTTTACAGTAATTAAAGCAGTTTTTGTGCTTATTTAAACCATGCCACGTGAACAAATTTTAGAGGAAAATTTTCTGTGTCTCCTTAAATAACGTTAAAATGGATTAGGAATTGGAATTGTATTTTACTTCTTGTGATATTATAAGTTCAGAAGTATCTAATGTAAAGAAACGTTAAACTTTTTAATCATTTATTTATACATTTAAATGCTGTTTATACTCTAAACACATTTTAAATGTTTATTAGTAATTATGTCTTAAAATTATTTGCTTAGAAGGAGAAAGGTAAAATCACTGGTATATTAGAATGCATTCCTTATTCATGTCAGCATAAACATGTAAAGTAGGGAATAAAATTAGTCTTCTTAATAGTTGACAGTAGAACAGGAATATCTGTAATCATGCTTATGTTCCTCTGCCAGTTGGTCATATTGTTCTGATAAATGGCATTAAACAGAAACACTATTTTATAGGATTAGCCACTGACTAATGTCTTGATATTCCATGCAAGCATGGATCCTTGAGAGGCATATCCTGCTTTTTTTATTTGTCATCTTTATGACATCTCGTTGAAAAAGCAATATCAGTTACCAAATGTTCTTCCAAATAAGATTGTTTATCGGTATAGATATCTTCTTTTCTCTCTGTTCACATGTAAGTTTATAGCTTTAGGATGTCATACAAATTGTCCCTTAGATAATTATATACACTTTAGTGTGTGTTGTTCCTCCAAATGTAATAAATGAGTAAAAGATGAGCCAAAACTTGTCATAATAGCATTGTGGTCCTTCTACTGTCCTTGTCCCAATAACAGACAGTGTTTCTATTTATGATTCATATGTTGATCCCAATTGTTTATCATTTGTCTAAATTATTGCCATAAATGTTAAGTCTCAGGTTCTGTCTTTTTTTAAACTGTCTTGTCTCAGAAGTTGTTCTTGTGTAATCATTGGGACCAGTTTGTCTGTAAGAATATTAGCTTTTATTGACTAAAATGAACTAGATTTTTTTCTGGATCTCTGGGGGTTATGAATTACTGTTGCTCTGTTGCTTTGTACCAGTTCATATCACTTGAGGATCTTGGTTTACTTCTAGGTGGCAAATTAATTTTAATGGGGAAAAATCTAAAATATTACTGGGAGAAGACTTGTGCTAAATGCTCATACTCTAATCTCTTGCTTTCTTCCCTGTATGAAATTTTGAAGGCTCTACGTGCTTTACATATATCAGCAGGCCTTGACTAAACATGCTTTTACTAGCCGGTTTTATAGTCAGTTCTTTCAGTGTCCTGTTGAGGTTTTGCTCTTGCCATCTCATAATCTTGCAAACTACAGAAGCTACCATTCTGAAGTTGGTCCTTTTGCACAAGTTCTGGCTCTACAAACACAATTTCTGCACTTTTCACATGCTTCTCAAAATAATACGTTTGTCAGGAGTTTGTCACGTGAAGCCACAAAACTTGGGGTACAGCCTGATTAAACAGTTGAGAAACTTGTTCTGTTAATGGAAATAAGCTCTGGTTATCTGCCTTTTCTTTCACACTTCACAGTTCTCTTATGTAGAAGACTTGTATTAGCTTCTGATTTTATTGTCATTAAGGAAGCTTTCAGCTGGAAGACTACCTGACTTATGAAAATAATCAAGGCTAAACCTGGAGTAAAGCAAACATGTATTATAAGTGCAAGCTAAAAATAATATATACTGGAATTACACTACAAAGACGTTGATCGTTTGAGAATAAGTTTGATTTAAATCCAAGTGCCGGTGCTAGGAGCCTTATTTCTGAAATATAAAAGGAAGTATTACTGCTGTATTTAGAAGTATACTGTAGTGAGTAAGGATCTTTCTTTTTTAATCTGATATACTGTACTCTGCCAGTTATATTTGTAATACAATACTTCTTGAATATTCATATGTAACTCCTCATAAAGTTCTCTTAAAATCGACACTAAAAGGCTAGAATTATTTGAGATGTGGCAATTACTGACTAAAAAAAAATTGTCCTCTACTGAACACTTACAACAAGCAAATCACTGCCAAAATACTGCTGTTAAAAAGTGTTAAATAGTGAGTGTAATTCACAAAGCTGTTACGGTGTTTTGTACAAAATAGTTCACTAACAGATCACAAACCATGGCAGCTACATTTATAACAAGCAAATTCTGAATTTAGACAAATACTAGGGTGTTTTATTGCATAAGGATTTGAAGATCACTATGTTCCTTAATCATTGGGCTATTTAACACTTTACTGGTAAGCCTCTGAATTGTCTTCATTGAGTGACTACTCCCATGCTTCAGAATGTGTTTGGCTATGTTGCTAAATCAGGCACATCTTTAAGACCTTTTTCTTTAGGTTTTGATACAGGATGCATTTTAGGGGTGAACCAGAGCTGTTTTGGCATAGCCAGCCAGGATGGTTTAGAAGGCTTCTGGGGCAGTTAAGCTTACCTTGTAAGAGGGTAAGGGCTTCAAAATGCAACCTCTCCTTTATCTATGAGTATCTAAACCAGTTTCTATGTACTGTGGTGGGTTATACTGGTTGCCACAGAAGAACATAAAGTTTTCTCTTGCTTACTGATGTGGGGACAGGGAGATGGAGGTGTAGAGCTACTGTACAATTTCCTTTAGAGGTTCTGGCGAGACTCCATATGCGCTTTGCTTGGTACCCTCTTTTTGTTCCATGTGGGCTATAACTGTGCCAGAATGGTTGCCTTTTAAATAACAAATGGAGGGGGAGTGTAAGTATATTTTGCAGACATCTCACTAATATTTATCTATCCCTGAAGTTGCTTACCTCAGATATGAAGCAATTTTTTTCACTCAAATGTGTGATACAGGTAAAGCAAGCAGAGCTAATCAAGAATGAATGCTAATGCCATGGGAAATGATCACGAATGCACTGTAGCAATTTCTTAGTGTATCTGGGGAAACTAATTTGTATGCCATGGCACAGACAAAGCACCCCTGTTTGCCACTGTGTCAAACCTAGTTAGCCCTAGAGAGCCTTCACAGATTAAGCAAAATCCACTAGAGAGCAAAACGGTCTCTATGCATGTAGCATGCCCATTTCTGAAAGTTTAACTTCAGGAAAGGCAGAGAAACGTCACACCAAAGTGTGTTTATTGCAGACAACTAAACACCCAAGATCAGGAAGTTAGAATGAAAATATCTCCAAAGACATAAGTGCAGCAACTCATTTACATTTACGCAATATCTTCAGTAGATACAGTTCATTTTGATAATGTCATTATTTTTCATGCACAGCTGATCTTGCATCATTTCCTATTAAGGGACACACATAATATCCCTTTAAATATTTAATAGTATTTTCATATACTGAAAACTGTCAGTGGTATTATATATTATACATAAAACAACCTTTCCTTTTTCATTTTCTACCTATAAAGATGTTGTACATGTTTTTCTCTCTCAAATTTATAACAGAGACGACATGTTTCTTTCTTAGTAGCTGTAGATATAAAATACCTAGCAGCAAAATGGCTTTTAACTCATTTTTATAGCACTGTAAGGCAGTATCTTCCTAATAGCTTTTTCTCAGACCATAGAAATGCTACCATTAGAGGTGGGCTGTGGCTGTCTGCACCTCTTAGAAAGAAGTAAGTCTTCCACAGAGGTTAAGACTCTTCATTAGAGTACACAACTTTATACATTCAAGCAAAAATCTAACTTCTGTCTGTTTTTTAAGCTTTGAGATGTTTAAAAAAAGGCAGAAAAGCCTCTTGGAGCTAAACTGTTGGAAGCAGCACGGGCCAACTTCAAATAGCTATTATATGTAGTATGTGCTACCCAAGTATGAATCTTCCCCTTTTGCCAAAATGTCAAGTATCTCCAAGTACATTCCCCAGTTACCTTAACAGGCATCCTCTCACTCAAACTTAAGCTTGATTTGTCAAACAAGAAAACGTTTATTTGGGAATACAGCAGAAACTTTGAAAACATAACAGTTGTGCATTGGTATGATTAAAACACTACCTCCTGGCGACTTTGAGAGTAGCCTTGTCCTCTATCTCTCAGCGTGAAGTACCAAAAGGCAAGGCCAATGCATTTCTCCTGTCACCAAACCTCGCTCATATTTTGGGGCCGAATTCACACTTTGGCAGCAGCACCCAGAATCCTGGAGAAGATGCATCTTCTGTCCCTTGCAGATGTGCCATGTGCTTCAGCCAGATGTGCCTTCTGATCATCAGGCTAATATTTGATATACATGAATAGTCTTAGCCTGCTGCACACATGGTTTCAGATTGATTGCTTTTTTAGCCACAAGCACAGTGGAGTGGAACATAGCTGAGTGCAACAGACTATTGCACTGAGAGAAGGCAACTAACCACAGCACGTCCCTGCTATGCCTACAGCATGGCCACATATAAATTCCATTTCCACTAGGTCCTGAGGGGTGATAGGCACAGGCCACAGGTAATAGGTGGCCGTGGCAAGGGTTAGTTGCTGCCTTCTAGAGACAGGAGGAAAATGAAGAACTGATGGATTTTGTTTCATTTGGGAAGTGGTGGCTAGTGGTTTCCTAAACTAACAATAAACTAACAACCTCATAAACTGCTCAGCTGTGATTTGTCTCTTCATCCATGCCATAGTCTAACAGCCTGGCTCTTTAAGGGCAGAAATGACCTTTAAGAGGCTGGCAAAAGGAGCTGTAATTGGGCTTGAGGATTTAAGTGTTACAGAGAGGAAAATATGTATTCCTTCTGTTGAAAATTTATGTTTCAAATAATTTGATTTAGAAAATTAAGGAAAAAAGAATTGCACCAAGAGATCTAGTTCCCCATGAAGAACCTGTATGCCATCTTCCAAGCATAACATTTTTATGGTTCGATATAAGTAGGAATGTGTGTGCGCAGTGTCTTGCCAGAAGTGAACATGGGATCACAGTGGCAATTTGCCGCCCAGCCCTCTCAGGCCGATGTACACAGTGCCTGCAAACTGTCGTTCCCTGAAGCTTCTCAAGTGCAATACCTACCCACCTAGGGAGACAAAATCCCATCTGGCAGGAAATGTGAATAGAAAGTATCTCAGGCTGATACAGCACTGAGGAAAAACAATTCACCCACCAAATAAGAATGGAAGATTTCAAAGCCCGTCAGCCTTTCCAACTTTGTCTAAGTCTGTGGAGATCTGTTACCTTCCAAAGCAGTTCAGGAAAGAAAGCGGGAAGACCGTGGCACCTCCATGGCATATCAGAAGTCAGCCATTTCTTACTAGTAAGTGATAGTATGTTAAAGCAGTTTTGGAGTATCCTGCTAGGGGCTATATAGAAATCAGTCATTCTTGTATCTTTGCAGTTTGGTTTGAACTTGCTAGTCTTTCGGTAATCTCAAATGTTCAGAGTGCTCTGTGAAACTGTTTCTATAGATCTCTGTTCTGTTTTTTCCAGATTTTAATCACATGCCAAGAGTTTTATTATTTTATTGCCTCCATTTAATGAAACCCCTACCCTTCTGCATGTGCATTGCCACAGGATTAATAAACTCTGATCGTGTTTTGTGTTACCTGTTAATGTAACTAACCTTTCTATACAGCAATCTGAGATGCATGTTGTTAACATACACTACAAAAAAGAAATACTGAATCTATCAATGAACTTTCCTCTACAATCACCGGAATACCATTTTGAGATTCACAGTTTGTCATCGTTGCAGGTTGCATTGCATTTTTGTTGCCTACTGTGTTTTATATTTTTCTACAATAAAGCTAGCGTTCCTTTAGCAACATTCTGTGGTGCAATTAGGTACTTATTGCAGCTTGCAAGATGTTTGTCAGGTGATACCCATGTCCATTTTTTTGGATCTCAGATAAGAGGAGGTTTTCACTGATTAATAGTGGTAGAGAAAGGAACGAAGCAGGGAGATCTGACTCTGCAATGCCTGCTTCACAGAATATAGGGCCTACCTTTGTGCAAATGCAGTTGTATGTTAGCATTTTGCATCTCCTATCAAAAATAGATGCCCATCATTAATCTGCATGTAAAATTCTGGATTTTTAAATAGATGCAGCCCCCTTGCTAAGGGCCTCTTGAGTACCCATGTCCCATTTCTGTCTGTGAAAATCACCTTTTGTGAACCGGTGCCAGGAAGAAATCAGTACTTACAGCTCGATGGAAATTAGTGAAATGTCAAGGAAGATAAGTACTGTGTATGATCAGGCACTTGGATCTGAAGGTTTCTTGAAGCAGGACTGACACTGCTCTGACTTTGTGGTGATGAGCTCACATTATTGAATTTTTGGTCACTGTTTAAAATGCCAAGGTGAAGTCACATTTCTGTGTTTCTCCTTTTATGTACTTTCACTGAACTAGTCTGCAAATCAGCTATGTTTTAACTGAAATACTTCTTCAAGAATAACTCCTATTATGTTAGCTTTGAATAGTATCAATGGTTAGAATTTCATTGACGAATCTGGTACCAAATAATATTAAATGCTAACCATCAATTGATGCTTATATAATCACAAGATCCTTTCCCCCACCCTATACTGCTCTGTTAATTCTTGCTATTGCATCATATCTAAAACATCTGTGTTTTTTTATCAGTGCTGTGAGACATGTAGGAGAACAGAGAAACTGTATTTGATTAGGTTTCTTGGAAATCTGGACTCAGTTCTCAGCTTGTCTAAGACTTCTTGTAAGATTGTGGTCTCTTAGGGGAGTGATAATATTCACTCTGAGCACACTTCCTCTCTTTGTCTGTGTCGCTGATTTAGATAGTAATAAACAGCCCTTGTCCAAACAGCTAACAATGTGTATGTGCAAAATGAGGCTATACTCATGGTTGAATTCTTGGTGTGTTACAAGAGTATAAATAAGTTAACATATTCTTGGCAGTGTAAAAGCAAATAATGTCTATTGTTCTTGGTGGTTCTGTTGAATTAATAAAAAATATAGTTTCTTTAATTGGCATTTACATTCAGATTAATTTTGTAAGCACACAGTCTGCTTGCAGATGATCTATGAAATACTGGCAACACTGATGGTGGGAATATTAATTCAAATCAGTGCATGTGCCAGATATTCCCTACAGCTACTGCAAATCTCTCTGTGTTTACAGAAGTCAAGAGGTATTCTTTATTATAGCCCGTGATGTTCACTTTTACCTTCGTTTTGCTCGCAGTTCTGTATCTGCTGGCTGCTCTGAAACCTGAAATTTCTTTACAATAATTGCTCTTCCTTATTTGAAATTATATGTCATGACCTTTTATATATTTACAAGACTGCTGGGAAAATGAGTGTTGAATCCTAAATTAATCATCAGCTATTTCATCAAAACTGTTGCATAATCTCATAAAAAGATAATTGCAAGATACTTTATGTTATTTGCTTTCAAAGGGCCTGTTTGAACTCCCATCAAAGCTGATGGAATGACTTCAATAGAAATGTGATCGGGCCCTTCAGTTTGACCTGTTAGTCCTCTTTATCTCTCTTTTCCTGGAACAAGCAGACTTTGGGTATTGCGGAGCTTAATATAAAAAAAAAAATATGTGAAGAGAAAATGTGAGTAACGTGACCAGCATTGTGGGTTGGTGACCTTGTACTGCTATGGAATAGACAGACATTGGCTGTTTTTAACTCTCTTCTTCTTGCTAGCTATGTTTTGCTCATAAATACCAAGATGTAGCTTGTGGTCTTCTTTAAAAAGGCATTTTAACTTCTCCATTTAGCCTCCTACCTTTCTCTGACAATGTCTTTATGCTTCTAACAATGCTTTCTTGTTGGGAGGTTGGTAAATGTTGTTTCTGATTGCTCAGCAGGCATCCTGTTAGAGCAGATTGCCTCCCAGACAGCCAAGTGCTTTACCTGTTAGTGCTTTTCCTTGCCACAGAGTCACAGTACAGGACATCAACGGACCCATTTATTGAACCTGTATTTCTAGCTTCATAGCTTTTACCTAAATCCTAGATTACTGCAGCAGCTACTGTTAGTTCCTGGTGAATGGCGCTCTATTTTTTTCCTAAGAGAATGCACTAAATCTTGAAAATCCCTTCTAAAATTATTAGTGATTAGGCAGCATAAGAGTTTGGACAGGCCAAAATAGCTTTCAGCTTATTTGGCTCAGCTTGAGCTTTATGGTCGTGGAGGACATTGTTGTCCTTAGTTAGTCTGACTTTGGAAGTTGTGCTTAGGCTGCCAGTAGATCATAGGAGACTAACTGATCCTTTCTTCCATTAGATATGTTGTTAGTGACCAGAGCTTTTTTTTTTTTAGATTAGCAATCTTAAGAACTGAATTAAATTTGAATCAGCTTCTCTGAAATGTAACTGAGAGTTGTTTTTTTGCCATCAACAGTTACAATTCATTCTAAGAGATATGGTGGCTCAAGATTTACATCCCAACACAATTGCTCCAAGACTTAGAAATATAGTTTAGAGCAACTGTTTTCAACTATGTAAATGGGGTTCTGTTGCTTTGTGACTAATGTTTTGTCAGTTGTGGAATTTCACTCTTTACAACTGCAAGTTCTATAAAATAGCCAGAATGGGAACGAGAAGTCTGTGATGAGTCGGATTAGTGTATGATAAGAATACTTCTGAAAAGAGAACAGAGAAAAATGTTAGTGGATTTTAGCAAGACATAAAATTTTAAATGAGCTGCTTTACTTCAAGGTAAGGTATACCTTCAAAATCTTTTTGACTTAATTTGTGAGGAGCATCAAAAGACACAACAACATTTGGGAAATCTAAAAAAAAATTTGGGAATATGTCAAATTGCCAATGCAACAAATAACAAATTTTTTCCTTAACTTTTTATCATCTGAAAGAATTATAAAACCCTTTCTATAAATGTTTAATGGAAGTGAAGTACACCTGCTGGTGTACAGACCTGTAATTTTTAAGCTACTTAAACCAAGCCTTTGTGCTATGACGACCTCTAGAAATCCAGGGCATGTATATGCTGGGCTGCTTGCATTTAGGAACTAAATGGGCAACAGTCATCTAGAGGGACCTGAAAGATGAAGTAATTAATCTGAGTTTAAGGAAAGAAGACTGGGACGGATCCGAGAACATAGTTCACTTTTTCAGGTTTATAATCTCACATTCTGTCTAAAGACAAACCATCCTTCCTCCAGCTTTAATATATTAATTTTTCTAGAACTGTACCAAGCTTGTGACCTAGGCCTAAATTCATTAGCTTCTATGGGATGCAGCTCCACTGTGGTAATGGGAAATACAGCTGAGGGCTGTCTTCCTTTTTCTTAGAAGCAGAATATCACTCAGTCGTAGCGATACACGTAATAGTTTTGTGGAAGTTACGAAAGGATTTCCATAGAAAGTGCACACTGACTCTCTTACTATGCTTCCAAAAGATACATGAGATGATTTCTGTAATTTTAAGGCACTGCAAGAAAAGCATAAACCGGGCAGTCTCCCCTTTGCATGAAGCACAGAGGTCCTGTACATTTGGCAGCTACAGAGTCCAGAGCTCATAATTTTTGGTTTCCAAAAGAGTTGAGGATTTTTTCAAGGCAATTTCTGCTTTGAAACCCACTTTTTTTTTCTTTTTGTCTTTTAGTTCAACTTACAGCTAAACTTGGATGTAAATAAAAGCAGGTGAGACAGTCTGCTTTCCAGTTTGTTCTAATTTGCATATACGGCTGGGACAATAGTTAAGAGCTAAAAGGAAAAAAGGAAGGCAAAGGTGCAGACATTGCACTGGTGTAAACAAATGCACAGCTTTGAAGTCAGTGGACCGTTGAGAGTTTACACCAGCTGTGATTTAACAAAGCTAGTGGATAGTGAAGTCTTTCACAGTTAACTTCAGCATTCTTTAATGTGTTGTATGTTTTACGGACCAGTTTTAACAACGTGCAAAAATGTATTATGCTATAAACTTAATAGGGAAGCAAGAACAGGTCATATTACATAAAAAAGGGTGAAATAACAGTTTCTAGGAAACCCTCCTATTGGCTTTTTTGACTTGTGATCCTAACTGTGCAAGTATTGCATTAATTTAGGATTCTTCTGGTAATAGTTTCTTTTAACATAGAGAGAGGTTAGGTAGGAAGTGTCAGGGCACCACATGGGCCAGCGGCTCCCTGGGGACCAGGATGCTGGGGGCCACAGAGGGGTCCCATGGGATGGAGGGGTGGCAGGGAAGGAGCTTGCCAGCCAAGACTCATCCCACCTGTGAAAAAGCAGAACAGCCGAGGGGGCAGCCCCCAGCCCAGAGCATCAGGCACCTCCATGAGGCTGGGGCAGGGTGTCAGCCTGTGTGGGTAGGGGTCAGGATGGGGCCCAGTGAGGGGAAGCAGGGTCAGACACAGCCCTAGGATGTTAGGGCCATGGGGATGGGGATGGACTGAGGTCAGACTAGGACGGCAGCCAATGGATTGGGCCCATGGATGGCAAGGGCTGTGGCGGAGATAGAGACAGGCATCCTGGAACATCACTGGGGCAGGGAGTGATAGCCCCAGTGTAAAGCACGTGCACAGATCTCTGTTAATTGCGACAGCAATGAATTAATCCTACCGTGACATGAAGAGAGTCAGGGTGGAGGTCGCAGATGCCAGTGGGTAAGGAATTCTGTTTGGCAGTGTCTTCTGTCCAAACCATCAGGGGTTTGTAATTCCTCATATAGGGCATTGTATGGAGGAACGTGGGCTGTTTCCTGGGGAATGGAGATCCATAGGTGCCAGCTGTGTATCAAGTCATTCTATCCAGAGTAAAATATGATCCCAACGAGTGAGACTCGGCAGAGACTGGGTCATTTCACATACACAAAGACACTATCACTGTCGTAATTTCAAACATTGTGCATTAATCTATATTCTCCCACTGTTTTAAAGACATTTTTGACGCAGATATGAAGGGGGGAAAAAATTATTTTGACAGGAAATGGACTTTTGTACAAGATTCCCCCTCCCTTTCCAATTTCTTTTTGTGCAGCAGCTGCTGTTGCCAGGCTGTCTTTGTTGCTATGGTGGTGTTTTGTGTGCCAGAATTTTATATTCACTCTTGAAGTCACCTGATTGAGAGGCTGTGCCACATAAGTTATCAGTCTCACTCATAAAGATAAAGGATATATCTGACTGCTGACGTTATTTACATATGATATCTAGTAAAGGGATCAAATGAAATGTAAACATATTCCAATGGCCGCTGCGCGTGAGTTTATGGAAGTATTAATTGAACAGGTGAATTCTTTTAGTAAATGTGTGACTAAAAAAAATGACCATGATCTCTCTTGGGACTACTGCCTTTAGTAGGTTTCATTTCTTAACACAACAGTCACACACAAGGCAGTTTCACTACACCTTGCAGCACTCATCTCATTGGTAAGATTTGAGTTCTACTGTCTGCATTATTCGAAAGGTGCTTTTCTTAGAATGACTGAGCTTTTATCAGAAAGATAGGGTCAAATTTTCAATATTTCTTTTGTGGAGAGTTGTTCCATAGGACTTAATAATCCTGCTCACACTGATAATTAATGTATAATTTGGCCCAACTTAAAATGCAATTAGGATGATATAATTCTGATGAAGCTGAGTTTATCTTCAATCCCAAATCCTGCCCCTTATGTTTAACTCTTAGTATGTTAAGTGCACCATTGCATCAAAGCATTTTCAAGGCTGAGAACGCTGTTTCTTTCAGAAATGTAGGCTTACACCAATAAAGTCAGGATAGTAAGTGACACTGAGATATTTCATATATATTTCTCTGAAATCAAATTTAAAAGAGTAAATTTTATTTTTAATACATTTCTCATATCACCTCATGATACGATCTTTCAGTATAGCTTTTGCTGTATCCTCATTTGACCTGACTTTGATCAACGTCATCTGTTATCTAACTCAATTATTGCTCCTTTTTCCTATTTGTCTACATGTATTTCCACATATGAATCTAAAACATACTGCATATTCAGTTTATTCCCCTGGAAATGGAATATCAGTATCTAAGCATGTTATATAAAAATTAATTCAAGTAACTTGTATTATTTACACAAGGCAATCATTTTACTGTCCAGGCTGAGATTTTTGAACCTACAAAAAAGAAAACATCCAGAAGTCAGTTCCCGCAGCAATATGACCAGCATGTATCATATCTGGTATGTGCAATTTTGAATAACTACCTGAATAAGCCTACTGCCAAGTTTATTTCTAACAGTACATCTTTAATTTCCAACTAAAAGTGGGTGAGTCAAGATGAAATTGAAGATATGCATAATACTTTAGATATTTAGTGAAGCTATCTGCACATTTGGAGAAAGGTGTCTGGTTCTTCTTTTGCCAGATTTGGTCCAATCATCGAATGATAAGATGCTCATAATCTCTCTAGGTGTAGCAATCCTGCTAAGTGTAGCTGGTTTCCAGGTCCCTGGTCCCATGCTTTGTGGAAAAGAAGGCTTGAATTTAGACATGCAGTATGTATTGCGTATCAAGAAATGTATTCTGATCTGGAGCAGATGCTAATGAAGCAATAGCGATAACACATAATCTAGGTATCTGGCTTGAAACTAAAATTCCTATTGATTTCACTGAGCCCAGGATTTCAGCAAAGGCTGAATCATAAGCACTTTCCAGAACCGTTGTTTAAAAGGCACAGTCATAGTGCCATTTCCTTTTGTGCTTCTTCCTCGTTTTGATGCAAAATCCATTAGATATCTGCCATATAAAAGGCATGTTTCTCTTCAGCCAAATACCATCACATTAAAATACTTAAGTCTGAAAAGCCACAAAATTGCTCCAAACAATAGCTCATACCTGAGATCCCAGATAGCAGTACCAGAGCCCAATCACCTTGCAGGAGTCTATGGTATCATCGGGAATCATGAGGTATTGTCAGGAATTGTGATTGTTTTTCCCTAACAGAGACTGTAAAGAAGGCTAGGCCAAGTGAAAATGTATTACGGACTTGTTGAGAAAACTGCGCCAGAGGTGCCGCCATCCATGGTAGTTTTACACCTTCCAAACAGTTGATTTTGGTAGACTGCTGTCAATACAAATGCTTAAGGGATCGTGGGTAAGTACTGTAGCTTCAGTGCTATTTGCTTTTATTTTACGGGGGATTTTAGCATTATTACTTCGTTTTTGGTCTCTTATATACTATATACTGGAACGAAAAGGCAGCTGGGAAAATGGTACCAAAAAATCTCTCTCCCTTACCCCATCATAGAGCAGTCCTGTACTTACTTCACTACAGTCAAACCCAGAATTTGTTATTGTTTCTTTAAGTCATGGCAAACAAACGGAAATTAAAGTACAGCAGAGAGAGCAGACTTTCATCCTGACTGATGCTACACCTGCATTTACATGGAAGGTTGATAAGAATAAGAAACAGATCAAATGGATTAATTGGCCTCGGAACATGTACACTGCCTGCACAGACTATCATAAAGGAGCAGATTCAGCTCCCGCTAAAGGCAATGGGAAGTTTCTTATCGCGGAGGAAGAGCTTTAACAACTCTGTAGCTAACAGAGCAAATCGGGGGTCCAATGTGCAGGTTTTGTAGCTTCATAATTAAAAAAACCCAACATCTCCCCACTCAGATTGTATCTATTTTTCCCTAGTAATTTTTGGAAACGTCATTCCTCTGAAACTAAAACAACTTTGCTTCGAAGATGTTCTTTCTATACCCTTTGCTTCGTCTATAGTAAGAAGTTTGACCCGGTGCCCCTAAACCGTAAAGAAACCTCTACAGAAATCTCACGTCCTGTCTCATCCGATGCTTTATCTGCTCGGGGAAGGGATGAGAGCTCGGCCGGGAGCCTCCGCGCCCCTCCCCGAGAGGAGCCCGAGGTCCGGCCCCGCGGCGGGTGCTGCGCCAGTCTCCGCCGGCAGGTGGCGCGGCAGTGCCGCCGGCGCGGCGCGCTGACCT
>VZSZ01001789.1:127326-158402 GCA_013398815.1 Ibidorhyncha struthersii | reverse complement strand
GCCGGGAAAACTTTCTCCGAAGGTTCTCCCGGCTCGCTTCGCTTGGCCGGTTCGGGCTGTACTGAGCTGGCCGCTTTCGCGAGCGTCTTCCTCTCCTGCCGCCCTTGTTTCATTTTGCGCGTTGTCACCTCTGTTGCCGTAACACAGTTGTTTCAACCTGTTCCCTATCTCTTGTTCCGTCTCCTTTTCTTCCTCCCGGCTCCTCTCCTTCTTTCTGGCTCCTGCCCTGTCTCTGGTGGGGTTGCCAAGCCTTGGACACTTTCTCCAAGGGCTTGCGGTTTCGGTACCCCTACTCATCTTCCTTTCACCGCAGAAGGCACTCTTTTGTCTTGGCTCATTAGGGCATGAGACTTGCCTCAAAATCGTATCCGCTTTCCCCTTGCCACTTGCTGCTTCTCAACCCTTTACTCTTGTATTGCTTTACGTAGGAGAGGAGTGTGGTTTTCACTTCACCTTTGGTAGCACAGCTGTTTCACTGCTGGGATTTCTTTCTTCACTTGTAGGCTATGTCTGTGGCTGTTTCAGAGAAAAGGTAGCCTTTCTCTGTTTAGATTTCCTTTCCTCAGAACACAAAAGTAAGTCCACTGTGCTGCACAGAAGGAAAATGGAAAGGACAAGTCCTCTGCTAGCCTTGCTCCTACAATATGACATTGGATATTTATGTCTCAGTTGTGCATGGAGGAGCGCTTGCCCCAAAAAGTCTGTAAATGGTGTCTAGAGACAGAGGGGCATAGTGAGACTCGAGCTGTGGTAGAGGAGTAGTTGGGAAAGAAGGCAGGTAGTTTGAATGTCAGGAGAATAGTTGAGGATAACTTGTCTTAACGCAGCTCTCAAATACTTTTTCTGTGAATTCGGTGTGCTAAAGACATCCACAGCAACAAGTGAAGGGACAACAGAGAGAGGTAGAAGGAGTAGTTCGTGTGTCTAACAACTGTTCTTGTCTTGTTAGGTGTTGCTGTTTTGCCATTGCTTTCAGCCTGTCCAGCAGCTAACTGTGTGAGCCTGACCTCTATAGACCTGTGATAAATGTTCTCAAGGAGGTGTTCTTAAGAACACCAAAAAACTGAACAGCTTGTAGTATGAAATTTTATTTCCAATAATAGGCTAATAGGTTTTTAATAAGCTCAGCAACCTGACCTTGTCTGCAGTAGTAAACAGGGCTTGACATGGGTTATTCATGTTTGGAAGACAGATGGGAACTAAGCTTGAATGACTTGCCTGAGAAAATGTTTTCCTTAGTATGGGAAAAGGCAGCATAACCTCAGCCTTGTCATTGAAGTTATTATTTTATTTTTGGTAAGCTACTAAGAAATTTCCGCAGGTATATGGAGAGGTCAAGTTAACGCTGACTTAAGTCTCCAAACTGAAAGTCCAAGCAATTAGGCAACAGCATAAATTATTGGTTTAAGTGCTATTTCTCAGCTAGTGTATTGCATACATAGCATTTCGAGGAGAAGAGGTGTTCTCCGTGCACAGGCGATGTTCAGTGGCTATCCTTTATGCTGTAGACTAATAGGAAAAAAGATTTTTCAGTTGTAAACCTAAGGGCTGCAGTAATAAAATACAGCTAAAATCTGGCAGAAGATGTGCATTTCAGGTTAAAGGTGTTGCTCAGCAATACATAGGTATTACCTGGAATGTGTGACTGAGATGAGAAAGAGTCCTGTCCTTTCACTGCAACCTTGTGAAAGTTCATGCTTATTGAGCCTCACTGTGTATGAAGAATAGTAGGATTAACTCATTGTTGACCATGCGTTTTGTGTATATGTATGCATTTTCTGCCCCCCAGCCCCCCTATCTTACCTGTAGGGTTTCCTCTCACCAGTGGAAGCCCCACAAAATCAAAGATTTTAAGGGAAATTAATCTCCTTTGGTACTCTGGCTGTAAGAAGATCTTGAGATGTGAATGCATGTTTGGTGACTTTGAAAAGCATTTGCCATTGAGTAGCCAATATCCACTTCAGAGCCTTTCTTTTCTATCAAATTAATCTGCTTGAAGAGTTTTTAAAAATGATGATTATTAATCTGAACCTCTGTGGTCTGTCATGTAAATAGGCATGCACAAACTCTCCAGTGAAACAATAGGCTGTAATGAGAAATAGTAAACTACAAAATGTAACAGTAAAATGGAATTGACCATAATGAGTACTTTGGATTTGCTGTGCTAACAGGGCTGCTCAGAAACACGAGGCTCACATACTGATGTTTATAACGCACCATTTTCTATTTACTGTTTCCGAGTGAGAATGGGAGTTCAGTTCTTCCACATTGCCTGTGCACTAGGGCAGCATTTGTTCCTGTCCAAGGCATACCCTTGTAGTGCTCTTCCCTGCTGTTTTGTTTAGCAGTTTAAAGATGGCTCAACTGACTTTGCTTCGCATTTCATAAAACAAAAGAGTGGTTTTGCTGAATTCCTATGACTTTTACCAAGTTTCAGCCCAAAGCAAATTTTTTTCCAGCTAAGTTACAAACCACTGAAAAGTAGTGTCTTTTTTAAATGGGAACGCTGGAAGGATTTAAACCAGAGCATGACAGGCGTGTAAGGAATTTCATGGTGTATAGAGTAACAGTTGTTAAAGAATGTATTTGCCAGCTTTTTAGAAGGATGCTGCAGCGTGGTGTGCAGAACAGTCTGACAAAAGCTGTAGTGATACAGACGTTCAAACTAATCCACCCATGGACTTCCCATCCTGAGCTTCTAGTAGCGCTGTGCCTAATCAGTAACTCTAAGGCTGCTACAACAGCAGTACCACATCTGCTTAGTTACATGGACCTCCTCTCTGAGGAACAGTACAGGAACGTCTGCTACACGTTACACACCAACCTCACCCAGTGACCGCCCCCCCCCGCTCCCCAGTGTCATGGTGATCCAGTTTGGAAGAGGAACGCTTTGCTAAGACGAGGAAGAGGTTACGTCAACCACTCAAGATCACATACAGGCGGGTGGAAGGCAAGAAGCTCAGAAGGCTTGAGACTCCATTTCCTCTGCAGACCATCTTCACTTTCTAAATTGTAGAAGCATTAGAATCAATTAAAAAGTTCTGGCTTTGCAAGACAAATGACGCTTGTGCATCAGGATTGGATGTAATATCACTTACACCATCCCATGCCTAATAGAGTCTATTCATAAATTCCATTTTGGATCAGGGTATAAAGCACTAAAGTCAGATGATTGTTGTCCTGTTACTTTGCTTTTCCTCACGCTGTTTCTGTTTTATTCTGTAACTATTACAGGTCAGAAAACAAATTTTAGAATTAACTCTTGTTCTTGATGTCTAGATTGGGTTCACAAGGCACTGAACAGAAATAGCTGACGTTTGAATAGGTGAAAGATAAAAGTAACTGGTTGCTTNTTTTTTTTTTTTTTTTTTTTTTTTTTTTTTTTTTTGGGTGGATATATGCACTGGATAGATGCCAGTTAGCTGAGCACTCACTCCTTTAAGTCCTGTTTCTTCATGCTGCCTTCAGTTTGGCCTTTACAACCACTTTTCCCTTGCTACTGGGAAAAGACTGACTCTCTTAAGTACTGGTCTGGTCTTTGAACAGTTGCGCTCTCTTATTCCTAGAGAGAAGCGATAGCTGTGTGAGAGAGGGAACGCTTAAAGAAGAACTGACTTGATCCAGTCTTCTATAGTGAAACCCAGGTTATAATAGCTCTTCCTGATGAGTTTTAGAACAGTTTAATAAATAAAGAAAAAGGATGCAATTAAGTCCACGGGTGAAGCTTTTTTTGTAGGGGTTAAACTTAATGTAGCAGAATGTGTTGCTAGCTGAGAAGGTTAATGAAACCTGAGTATAAAGGGCATCTTCTCTCAGAACTGATCTGACGTCTGAAGGGGCTGAAACCTGCCTTGGCTGTCTTTTTTGCTTTATTTTTCTCTGGCCTGTAGTGGGAACAAGATAGACATAACTGAGTTAACAAATAACTCAGCAGCTACAGCACAGCTGAACTGATGTTTTCTAAGAGCAGTAATTGGCACAGTGAAGCAAGTTAATACGATGGTGTATATTCAAAAATAGATTTGTTTTCAGTTCTTACTTAAAGGCTTTCTTATCTTCCCTAGTGATAATATGTACTTTGCATAAAGAATTTTGGTCTCTCTGTGGCTTACAGTATTTACTTTTACTTGCAAGTTAACTATATCAGTAAGTTAATGTAACTCTACCTAAATGGAGGGACATGATTCTGATTTTATAACCATATATTTTTTTCTAAATATTTAATCACTGAAACAAACCTCCTGATCGGGAGCATTGTTTAGTGGCTATAGCACTTCACCAGGTATTCCAGTGAGCGGCAAAAATGAACCTAGGTCTTTTAAGTTCTATTTTAATGCCTTTCTCTTAGAGCACTTCTTCGTCTTTAGAAAACATTTTTGAGCTCAGACGGTGAGTGCTACGTAAAGTTTTTGGGCTTCTTTGTTTGTTTAAAATCTCTTAAAGAAGATTATCAAGAGTATGAGATACATCCCCTTTAACCTTACAAGTAAATATAACATCAGAGTATCGTTATGGATAAGCTGAGATTAAACAAAGAAAAAACCTGGAAGTTTTCAGAAGTGATTTTAAGATGTTGATGCTCAAGTAGCTTGTTTTTTTCGCCTTTTTTTTTTTTTTTAAGTCTACACAAATCTGTCACTGCAGTACATTACTGAGGCCGTGAAAAATGAACAGTCATTGTTCTGTGCGTATAAAACTAAAACAATAAACTTAAGAGTTTATTTTTTCTGAATGTTTTCAGTCTGAAGGGAAGAAGTTAGTCCAACATTCTAGTTTTTGTTGTTTTTTTCTTTCTTTGTTGCTAATCATTATGTAACAAACAAATATCAGCTGTGTGCTATATAAAAATATTTTATCTAAATGAGTAGAAGTTGTGGTTTTGGCCTTTTGCAACATGGGAGATTATTCAGATTGAGTTTAAAATTTCTCAACAGTTAACACTAGTAAAGGGGAAAGCCTGAACTTGGTTAACTCCATTGGAAAGCTCTTGCTAACTTTAGCTTGTTGGGGGGAAGATTTGTATCCCCTGAAGAACGGTTAGATGCCTGTGTTGGAAGATTGGTGAAGACTTTACACATTCAAGTCACAGATAACATCTGTGTTATTGTAGCGTCTGAGCCCTTTGGAGTGTTGGTAAATACTAGGGAAACTGAAAACCAGAAAACAAGTAAATGAGGAATTCTTTGTGAAAGGAGAGCTAACAGTGAATTTAAGCTGTGCAGTGCATGCTTTCTTGACTTGAATATTTGAATGCTCAAGACCTCTTAACAAAGGCTGTAGTGAAATGGAGTTAACTAATCATTATAGAGTCTTTTTATCGGTTATAAAGTAAATGCTTCATAAGCACTTTTTAATTTGTTTTCGCAAGACCCATTAGATGACAAAATGTGTTCCCAAATGTACTGTTGTACATCCAGAAAAAGAGACCAACATAAAAAAATACTAATTTTTAATCTGTGATTAGATACCTTGGACCTAATTTCCAGACTGCGTACCACCATACAGTCAGATGTTCAGAATGCATCCCCAGTGACTTCAGATGAATTTAGGCTCAGCATCTCTAAAAATTAGAAAATGAAATGTGGAAATACAATTCCAATATTCCCTCAAAATCAGAATACAGCATTTATGCCCATGAACAGACTGGTTTAAACGATTTGCTCAGCATCACATAAGAACTCTTTGGCAGAGATAAAATCTTCCTGGTTGGCATTTGGCTACTTTTGCTATAAAGGTCTCCCTTTATTTCTTCTTCCTTAACTGCATACTTTGCAACATCTACAACAAATGAGGACTCATGGAGACAAATCATGACTACATGTGGTAAGGCTATAATTAGCCCGACTATGACCATCTTGAGAAACGAGACAGGGTAGTCTGCTTCTGAGAAACAAATCCCGCTCAAGGTAGCTCTTTTAGACTTGCAGGAAGTTAGTCTTTAATTAGCAGAATGATGACTTCTGTCCTGTGGTGCCATTACCAAAGTTTCTCCAGGGTTTAATGATTCTAATAGTGTAGAATATTTTCCTGCATCTGCTTATTGAACAAGTGGGATTTCATTTTATGGGTCCTGTGAACTCAATTCCAGTTTTGATTCTTTTTTTTTGGCCTGCTTCCAACCTCCAGCACTCATTTCACCTTCACCAAAATTTCCTTCTTGCAATATGTTCCTTTACATGGCAGATCTGGTTCTTCTACCCTCACTAAAAAAGGGCATCTTTACCCTTCCAGATTATTTCAGGGGTTCACTGCAAAACTGGAGGATGGTTTTCTGCCTTTTTGAAAGGCTGAGAGAATTGGGTCTTTTTAGTCTGGAGAACAGAAGACTGAGGGGGGGACCTTATCAACACTTATAAATAATTAAAGGGAGGGTGCCAGCTGGATGGGAACAGTCTTTTTTCAGTGGTGCCCAGGGACAGAACAAGAGGTAACGGGCACAGACTTGAACATAGGAAGTTCCATCTAAACATGAGGAGGAACTTCTTTACTTTGAGGGTGGCAGAGCGCTGGAACAGGCTGCCCAGAGAGGTGGCGGAGTCTCTGACTCTGGAGACATTCAGAACCTGCCTGGACACCATCCTGTGCAACCTGCTGTAGGTGACCCTGCTCTGGCAGTGGGGTTGGACTAGATCATCTCCAGAGGTCCCGTCCAACCCTGACCATTCTGTGATTCTGTGCTCTCTCCCTCTCACTCGTAGTTCAACTGTCAGCCTAAAGAAATGCATAGTGCTAATTATTTGGGTAATCCTGCTTAGTTCCAGTCTGGGTACACCCCATGTATTACGGAATTTAAGAGCTGATATATCTGCTGACCACATGTAAACTGTGGTTTTGCTATCCCTTCTCCTTCGCTCTTTCTCCACGCCTGTAATCCACGCCTTTCTCCTCTCCCTCCAAGCCTGTAATCCCCCTGGCTTGTGGGGGTGGCAAGAAAAGTCTTTGCAGGGACTCTTCCCCACACCTTTGCTGCAGCCTTACACCCTTGCTCGAGCAGAGTTCAAGCCCTTTCACCAAAGTGAAAGAAAAGTTGCGGAATATTTTGCCTCTGCTAGAAAAAAAACCTGTATTTCTTAGCTTTGTGTGTGGAAGGTTTGGCAGAAATTTTCCAGGAGAAGGTTCAAGCGAATAAAATAATGATGTGTGTAAAAGTTTTCAGGTTATATTTGGGAATGTTCGATGTCTCTAAAAATCTGAGGCAAAACCAGGAAACAGCGGTCTGGCTTAATAAGGCAGTGCCGTGAGCCCCATCTGTTGTAAGAGCTGAAGATAAAGGCTGGTCTGCTTTTCTTCTTAAAATCTGTTGATGTGAATTTTGACTGCAACTGTTTCTAAGAAACATCATCATTATCTATATATGATTTATTAAAACACATACTCATCTGACTTGTGGTCTTGCTAGTTGACAAGGTACATGTAGATTTTCATTCCCCTGTAGGTACTTTTAAGATCCTTTAGGAACTTTTCATTTATGCAGGATTGACCTGATACTTGCATTGCAGGCACACTAGTGCCAGCCTGTGACATTCTCTGATCAATTAACACTGAACTGTTCTTGGCACAAAACACAATGGTAATAGCATTACACCCTTCCCTTAATACATAATGAATAAAGTACAGAGAGCTCTGGGAGCAAGGGCCAAAGCCCAGGACATAGGTGGCAGAGCGGTGTACCCTTATGTAGCCGTTCTTTCTTGCCTCGTGACTCTCGAGGTCTTACCAGTGACGGTTGTGGAGTAGGGTAGAAGGCTCTGTCCCTCATGGCTGGATGCACAGCCGGTTGTAGGGGTGCTCTGAGGACTAAGAAGCATAGGCATATAGTTAGAAAGGAACTAAACCAAGGTTTCCATGCTCTTCACTATTTGGCTTTGTATGATAGTCTTTATTGGTCAGTAATATTAAAATGGAGGTTTTGGCTCACTGATGTTATGTAGTCTAGGGGATCCACGCTTAAAATTAGACCTTGAAACGGTTACCTGGCAGGCACTTAAATATGGATTTGTCCATTGATCTTTTATGCCTGTGTTCTGCTGTGCCTGGTTGGTAAGGATCCCGGAGTTCTCTGTGGCACTTTGTGGGCATAAATTCAAAACCTTTTTGTTTAAAAGTAGAAAATAAAGAACATTGCTAATGCAGGGTCTGAGGTTGTACAGCCGATTAGGAGGCAACTTAATGGAATAAGTATAGAGCAACCACATTACTCATTTGAGGCTGTGAAATGGAGGAAAGTAGAGAATTGGCCCTAAGTCAACAAATAAAAAGGTGGGGGGCTTTTAAAGGTGAAATGAAAAGCCCTTTAAAAAAATTATCCACTTAAGTTTAGACTGGTGTGGTATGCAGCACACGGGGACTGCCAGGTTAGGGCCATTCCAAGTCTTTCTATTCAAGGAATTTGCCATAGCATTCTGTCAGAAACCAAGCCATTGCTTGGCATAAGCACCTACAGGTGGCGTTTAAAAAGTCTGATAACCCACAAATATTTGCATCATTGACTGGGACACTCTGCCTTTCTCTTCTTCCTCTCCCCTTTCTGATCCCATCTGATTTTTGCCTTGGTCACCTCCTCCTGCTTCTTTGCTTATATACTTGAAAGTGTCCCAGCAATCTGGTGCTCCTACCCAAAGGGCCGCTCGCTTTGTTGACATCCAGAGGATCGGAAGAGCTATGCCCCTATGAGACACCTGAATACACGTTAATTTCCAAAACTATCAGCTTTAGAGATGGACAACACTGACCTTTCCCACTACCCCATTTTATTCTTGCATTCTGGATCTGAGTGTATTAGGGAAGAAATGAAGGTCTACTCCGTATTTGTTTGTCTTTCAAGTTTTGTTTGTGGGGGTTTGTTTTGTTTTGTTTTTTTTCCCCTTTATTGTGTCCTGTCTGCCACCCTCTTTGTCAGAGTTGTGTATGATTGGTAAATCTGGAGACTTATGAGATAGGTGAGGAAATTGAATTAATGGGCTTCAGGACACTCTCCTGAATGACTGTAGGTTGGGTAATAAACCAGTTATTCCCATATAGTACAATAGTTTTTGTAAATAAATGTACCAGACAATTGTCATTTGAAACAAGTTTCTATTTCGGAGCCTTGAACTGCTGCTGCTCTTGAATGTATACAGTATAAAGGGTTTTTCATGTATCTTTTCAATTGTTGCTTGCCTTTGCAGGCACTGATTGCAGAGCAGTATGAAAGCAACAGACCTGTTCCATGTAACAAAGGACTTCGCATTGATGCGGAGTGTGGAGCAGGACTTGCAGAGCTGACCAGAGAAGTTTATTTCCATTTCAGGGCACCCAGAACTAACAAGTGTGGCTTTTGGTGGCAGGGACCTGTAGGAGTTATAGCTATCTTGTAGAATATGTAAAGCATTGTGCACATGACTTTTATTGCTGCTGTTAACTGTGTGGAAGAGTTCCCGAGACGTGTACAAAGTTAATCTCGGATCCTGTGTTTGTATACAAGCATGACAGCATGGGGTTCTCACGTTCATCAGCATGTTAATTGTGCTGTGCTTAATGTCAGAGTAGTGTAGTTAATTTAGAAAAGATGCATAATGCACAATTGCCTTTTTATGACTTAAAACAAAACATCAAACAAACAACTTCCTGGAGCATAGAGGACCCTACATTAAGACTCATCATTACCCCTGACATGATGACCTTTCCTTTATGTCACCTAACAGATATTGAAGGTTCTTTCCCCCCATTTTCTACTTTTTTGAGTCTGATTATAGTCAACTTTTTACAGCTCATATCTACAAAAGTGTTACTTTGACAGCTGTATGTCATCAGCACAGACAAATCCAAACAGCTTTTGGGTTGAAGCAACTGATTTGAAGTGATTAACCAGCAAAATTGATTAATCCTAGATATAATCGCTTCATGCCTGTCTGTTTCCCATCACTTCCTTCTCTTCCCCCCTCAAGCTGTGTATATCTCCTCGGAAGGCAGGACACTTAGTCTCTTTCCCCATTTTGCATAGGTACAGACAGGCTGCATGGAACATAATGAAACAGGCTAAAAAAGGAGAGTTATATCTCTATTGCAGGGGTGTTTTTCTTTTTGAGAGGCAGAGGTTTGAGAACACTTTTGTAGAAGCTTGTGGATGTAGACAACTAGTCAACATCTTTTCAGGACTTGGCATTTTTTTAAAAAAGAAATTTGCCTGTTGTACTCAAACAGTACCCGACTCTCAGGTGTACAAGATAACTAGGAACTATGGAAACAGATAAAAAAAAATAGATGGTACAAATTCTGGATGTCCATTCTCTTAGGGAGAATGCGTACAATGCTCTTTTTTTGTAATAAGGAAAAGAAGGGTCAGTGGTGCTTTGTGGACTAGCTCGGATCCCAGCTGGGACATTCCTGTAGCACCACCTGGCATTGGTACAGCCGCACTTGTTCCCAGCCTCCGAAAGCTCACTTGGCACCCATTTGAGTGTCAGTGTACCTGTGGTGTAGCTAATCCACAGCCTGGATCTTCCAGTTATCAAGAGGACTTTTACACTCAATAAAAGGTTTGATCTTGTATTTCTTCTTAGTGTAGGACTTGCTCTTCTATTTGTATTTCTCTTGTACTGGGATAAAAACACACTTCATGCTTGACTCCATTTTATTCTTCTTGTTCCCTTGCAGGCTTATGACTGGTGCTGGGCCTGTCACTTAGCTTCTTTGGGTCTCATTTGTTCCAGCTGTAACCTGGGAGTAATTCAAACTTCCCTGTTTCATGAATGCCCATTGCTGGGATTTCGGTACTCTTGTCACAAAGGACTGTACTGGTGGCATAACATAGACAAGTGTCATCTTCTTGCCTTGGAAATGGCACTTGCATAAGTTAGTGTTTATTTATTTATGATAATGTCACTTCCATCAACTTTATTTGCACTTAGAAAAAACACAGTTAAATGTTTGATTTAAATTTGAACCTAGCAGATCCCAGTTTTTTCCCTTAAAGAAATGTAAACTGACCTCACATACTGCTGCTTTGGAAATAGGCAAATGCTAAAACTGTAAAATACCTGTAACCATTTAACAGAAATATACATCCTTTTTGAGGAGGGATTGTGTGTTTAGCCTGGGTTCCTATGGAGATAAGGCTTAGGCGTTTTTTCTGTCTGCCTGTCTTCTTCCTTTCTGTGTTCTCTCTATAACTTGTAAATTGAGTTTGGCAAACAGATAGAGGTCTCAAAACAACAGCATTTTTACAGATGTCATGAAAAATAGTAGAGAGGAAGAATCCTATTAGGACCAGGCTGCTCTGATGTCAGTTATTGTTAAGCACCAGGGAATCCCGATGGGCGAGAGATGTAATGAATTCCCACCTGCAGGAAAGGCTTCGGTTAGAGCTTGTATCTCCTGAGTCAGGTACCTGCTGTCATTAGAATACATGAATATGTAGGAAACCAGGCTGCCGTGCTTATAAATGTGCTTGGTTTTAAATGACCTGAGCTATGGATGTTACCAGAGTAGATAATTTTTCAACTGATTTGGAGGTAGGGTGGAATGTATATACTCCCATTACTAAAATCTTCATAGTTGGATTGTAGAAAAAATAGAAAAATACTAACAGAAAGTAATTGGCAAAAGTCTTAATGTAGTGGATACTATTCCAGGTTTTCTAGGAAAATTCAGTCTTTGTATGTTAAAGTAAAGCTTATAGGCAGTCAGCTCTTGTCTATATCTGAAGGTTAATTTGCATCAAGGTGAGCAGTGGACTTCTGATAACTATAATACTTTACTATGTGGGCTCTAGTTTGACAGTTAGTGTGTTATGTCTGTTTAACTTCACCTACGTCCAGCTTTTCTGGAGTAACTCCATGTGTTGACAAGTCTGGAGTTATTTAGTGCTGTCTTCTCAGTAATGGAAATACATTATGTCCAAAAAAACCAGAGATTAGGCAGGTGATACTAAATTCTTTTAGTGACATCTTGCTCGTGATACCTTCAGGGTAATTTCTGGATGCTGCAATTCATTAATATGGGTAGCAAAGCAGCTAGTGTGTAATTATGTGTTCTGTGTACTGACATGGATTTTTTGTTTGTCCTTTTTTTTCTTCCAGGACTCCACTGTTGTGACTCCAATCATTCTCAGAACAGACCCACAGGGATTTTTCTTTTACTGGACAGATCAAAATAAGGTAAGAGAAAAGGTTCCTGCTCCAGAGTAGTTCTTTGTTTACTGTGGTTTGATGGGCAGGAGTCAGGAGGCCCTGCATGCCAGTCCTGGCACAGCAGACAAGCATTACGTCAGCATATGTTCCTCTGCTCTTCTGGGGAGCAAATACAACAGGCCTGTGGCTCATCCTTTCTGCACAAAACTTGGAGAGATGAATAGAAGACTTGGTCATTTCCAACCATCTTAATGATCTGATGGCCAGTGAGGTGTATAATTGTTCTGGTTTACAGGCAAGGATCAATTTGGGATGCTGTTGTTGTTCATCGTTGGCTTGTGGTTTTTCTGTCTTGCCTTCCGTACGTTGAGGATTTTGGCTGTGGTGCATGGCAGACTCAGAATTCCCAAAGGCCAGAGTTCCCTTTGAATTCTTCCTCCTGAACTGCTGCATGATCCCTGGCTGTGCCTGATGGGCCACGTCACTAAGTTCTTACTAATCCTCGCTGGACACTTACTTTCTTTAAAAAACATTCCGGTATGCTTAGATCACTCTTATGGCTGGGGAGCTGTTGGGAAAGCTCATGGCCTGATTCATCACTGTGTTACTCCACTTTCACATTTGTGTCACCCCGTGAAATCAGAACTGTCATGTTTCCAGCTGTTGGAGACTCTAAAGCTGCATTGGGGTGAAAGAGTATCAGTACCCTAAGCAATAGGGTGCAGTGTGTTACATTCAGCTTATCAGACATGTAATAGCAAATTATTGTTGCAATTGTTACAGCAAAATAGCGTATCAAAACTAGAAGCTGAAAGTGTTCCTCCTCTTTTTTACAGATGATTTTTCAAGTACTTACGAAGTAAGTGTTTGTACTGTTTCCCTGTTGAAAATGGTGTTAGAACTTGGTAGTGCTTGAGCTTTGGCCTTGTGCTGGACAATATGGCAAAATGACTAAATACGTACTTGTAGTATTCTGGCTATGGAAACCTGGTTAACCAGTTGAGTAGCTGTTTGTCAGGAGTTCCTGTTGATTTTATGTTTAGATACCATTGCAAAAATTGCTTGAGAAGGTAGCAACCATTAAAGGTGCAGACTGTATGGGCAATTTGCTGTTAACATTAGATCATATTTATCTTCTTATGTTTGCTTTTTAGAGGAGATCAAGCACAGTTTTGACTCAGTGTATTTGGAAATCGTATCATGGAGTTATAATAAAAATTTTGTCTTACTTTACTTGTGCTTGTACAAGGTGGTGGTTAACAGTGGGTTCATCTGTTGACAGTCCGGAATTGTTAAATTACTACCCGAAGAAGCAAAGTGAATTCCCTCAGAAGTTGAAGGCTATGACTGATTTACACCAACCCAGTAGCTATGCCAGAACACAGTGCAGTCTTCTGGTTTGTTCCTTCCCTTGCATAAACTAATTGTATAAGCCGAAAAATAATGGCAAACTTTGTAATAATAAATGGAAACCCAGAGTTGATTGGAGAGTTTATTTCACTTTTTAATATGTTTGGCACTAAGACCTCCTTCAGTTTCCTACTGTTGTCTGTAAAAACAATGTCTTGAAGCAGTTCTGTGAAGAATAGCTATTTATAGAATTGTTCTCATATAAATACATTTTTTTTTCATGAATAATGCTCAGAGCATTTTTTAAAAGGTTGGGTATTTGTACAAGAGACGCAAGTGTCAGTTTGATTTTTAAACTTGCAAATCAAGCCTCCGTAAAGGGCAACAAGAGGGTTTTTTTCTGGTTAATAATTCATGACAACTAGGTGAAGCTTGTTTCTAAACACCATCCTAGCAGAGTCTATTTAGAGAAAGTAAATATATTTCTATTGGGGTGCCGATAATGCAAAGACCAGGAAGGAAATGCCACTTTCTGCTTTTGCAGAGAATGGTTGCATTCATGTTTATTGTGAAATTACAGGTATATTAAAAAAGGAGGTTATATAGGAAATTCTCTTTATTTCCTTCTCTTTGTGTAAAGTGTGATTTCAGTGGAACCACATGAAGAAATAATATCAGGACGTTACACGTCCTGTATGTGATTGTTTTCTCTTTTTTTCCCCTAGCTGTTATTTTTTAAGCAATTGCTTTTGTCATAGCCAGGGCCTTTTATTTTCTGAGCATGGAAGGGTAGGCCTTGCTAAACAAAGTGATGAGCTGAGAGAGAACTGCATGCCAGCATCCTTGGTCAGACGCGTTTTCCTGGGAGCTGACTACAAATGGCTATGGAGGCAAGGCACGAGTCGCAGCCACCTTTCTAGCCATTTCACTGTCCTGTTTGCCAGACACTGTGCAAAGCAGTAAATTACTGCCTGGATAATGGTATGTCTTTTAAATTAGGAATTTGGCTCCTTTGGTTGCTGTTGCCTTATTAGTAAAGTTATATAAAAATTACATGAATCGGTGGGAGGAAAAAAAAAAACAAAAGAACACTCCCCTTGTGTTAAATTTTTATGTAGCTTAGATAACTGGTGGTTGTAGCTCTGCAGCTTTCTCTAACTTGTTGGTTGGTTGAGCTGCTTCTTGCATTGTTTTCTTGTTCCCTTTCTGTTTCTTCTCTGTTGCAGAGAATGGAAAACAATATGTAGTGTCTGGTGTCTAGGAAGTGTATCTGGACAGTCACACAGATTGACAGATATACAGATTGCTCTTCGTGCAGTCAGCTCAAAGTTCCTGGTAAAGATGCACGTTCAGTGCAGCCCTCCATCAGTGTCACTGACCCCATCTTGTAGGTCTCAATGAACAAGCAATCATCTCAGGGTTTGCAGCCCAGTCGGTGAGCCTGGATAATGCTGGAGCCGAGAAGATGATGGGTCAAAAAGTCTGCCAAAGTCATTCTTACCAAGAAGTTCTATTATATATATGTCTGGACTCTTCACTTGCTGTCCCCTGTAGCTTTCTGATGTTAGTAGCAAATTTCATGCTTGCAGGAGCCATATGCTCCTAATAAATCATGCTAGGTCTCTAGTTTCAGATTCATGCCACTTACATTACGCCACATGTGGAAGATTGTAAGGATGGCCATTGTTGAGATATGAGATATCAGTGGCAGCCAGGCTTAGCAGAGCCATCCTCTCGGTGTTTATGTCTAAGAGCAGGAACAGAACTTGGAAAGAAGGCAAGCTGAAGAGGCAAAGAGCCCCCAGAAACCTGCTTTGCACTTGAGTGGCCATCTGACAACTTACAGGCAAGACAAACAGTAAACTAATTGCTCAAGACTCCTTCAGTATAAGTATCCATGTGCCTTGCCGTTTCTTCATACCTCTGTGTGATTTGACCATTTAATTATGTTTGGACTGGCTTTGATGTGTCCTGCTAGGTATCCAGGTCCAGAACGACTGCTTTTGGACATTAACAAGAGCCATATTAAAAAGTGGTTGATTAGACCTCTCTGTTTGAATGACTTTATCAGCAGATTAAACAGTAGCCTATGATGAAAATGCATACAGGTTTTTCTGACCATGTGCTATTTCCCTTCAGTTTTTATGTGCTAGGTTCACCTTTGCTGCCCATCCTGCTATGGTTATAGCTGCAATGAAGGTCTGTTAAGCAAATTAATTTAAGCTCTGATCTTACAATTTGGTAACAATAATGTGGTATCCTGCAGTTTGACATGCTTACTGTATATTTGCATATTTAAGTATATTTTGCTGTCATCAGTAAAGATAATCCTCCAAAATAGTTGTACATAGCATTTTGTTATTTTGTGATAACAACAAGGAAATTTAAAACTTTTTGTTTTAAACAGATGGCAGGACAGCTTTCTGATTTTAACTGTATTTTTTAGTATGAAATTCTTCTGTTGCTGAAGGTTCTGGAATATTTGCTTCATTTGTATGCGGAGTGCTGTCTGATTTCATATTATTACTTGAATGATTCTCAACATGGGTTTTAAAAAAGAAAAATTAATTAATGTGACAAGCTAGCGTCTGTTACATATCTTATTGTTTCTGTAATGTTTCTTAACTATAGCAAAATCAGACAATATTCATTGCATTGATGTATTTTTATGACCTGACTAAAACATATCTCAATTCATCACTACTTTTTTTTTTTTTTTTTTTAATGAATGCCATTTCTTTCACTTTTTCTTATTCTGGTCATGAGCGTTGAAGAAGGATAAATCAAAACTCAACCAGGTGAAGAGAAAGTCTACTAGAATAAAAAGAACTGATAATAAAAAGCATTTCTCAGGAGATAAGAAGAGGCTGGAAGCATTTGGTGTGTTTAGCCTAGCTAGTAAAGCCAGAGAGAGACCGTGATTTCTGTCTATGAGTAAATATATCAGCGGATGCATAGGCAGAGTAGGAGAAGAAATATGTATTGCCAGACAGTTTGTGCATTATTATTCTTGCATCCTTTATCTGGCAGTTATGTTACACAATCAAATGGATGCTAGGAGAAGACACTTCGCCATTGACTCAATGCCGTTCTGACTGTGCTGAAGAAAAGGAGTAAAAGGAGGAAAGCACCTAATTGCTTTTATGGTGGAGCCATTTAGGTTTTTAAAAGTCTGAGGATGGTATAATATGCTGTTGTCTTCATCTCACTAGAACATACTGATTTATTCTTCTATTTTTAAAGCTACTGACATGGCAGCATGTTGAAAACATAGAGACTGCAGACCCAGTCTCATCCACAGCACCATAAAAAGAGATCAGCTAACAGTCTGTGTCATGAAATTAAACATAAGTGTCCAGTCCTGGGGAGTCAACAGTGATTGCTAATGCCTTCTGCAGAAATGCTATTGTAGACAGGTGATGATCCCATTTGTCTAAAGGAAGCTTGTGTTGGGAAACTACTGCAAGTGCTGGGGTGATACTTACCCCATAGGAAGGGATGTGTGGCTGAAGCTTCCTTGCTCTGCTGGATGCCAGTAGCGCAGTAGCACAGCCCAACTGAATGGTTTAGCAAGGAGGAGTCCCTGCTTCAGAGGCCAGCTTGCACGATTCATACCTCAGGCTTTTAAGGGTATTTGGGAAAAGGTGGGTTGATGAGACCACAGTGGTGCAGAAGTACCTACAGACAGCTATTTCCCTCAGCTCTGACTGACAGGCTGAGGATATCTAAAGGCAGAGAGACTCAATCTGTACAGCTTTTTAGTAACGACAGTTTTGCAGTTTTCAAGGGAAGAGGCAGGGATAGTTTCTCCTCTTACAGGAACAGGCCTGCTTTTTTATGTGTGAACATTGCTGACAGAACTGGTACTAATATGCTGTCGCTCAGCCACAGAATATGAGCTTTCTACAAGAGCCTGTACCTTGAGCTGGAGCTTTGTCATTTCACAAGACTGCATGAAGTGGTTCCTTATGATAAAAGAGAAGAGGATTTTTCTGATCTGGAAGGTCCTTTCCCCCCCTTGCATCCTGAGGTGATCGTGAGTTTCTTTGGGTCAGAAAACCCAACACAGACCACAGAGTGAATGTGTGAAGTGGAGCCTGAGGGCTGTAGGTAGGATTCTGTAGGATTAGGCTTGGCTTCAGCATGTTTGTAAATTCTGTGGCAATCCCATTGCTCTCATCCAAATGAAAGATGATATGGCATTTTTCCAGATGCTGGGGATTTTGGCTGTGTTATTTAAGAGAGTTCTTTTGTGTCTGTTTTGAATTGGGGCTTTAAAGCAATTGGGTCAATATTTGGACTGTCCTATGGCTCAAAGATCTTTTCATTACATCTGTATAGGTTTTACAGTACGTTTGACAAGCATGCAATAAAGGCTGAAGTTAATATATCAATATTTAAAATATACCTAATAATTTAATGAGAAGAATGTAATATTTAATAGTACTAGGCTTAAAAATACCCCAACTGTTTGTCTTAATTTATTCAAGACCAAGGTTAGTCAATGATGCATCTCACTGCTGAAAACATCCAAGAAGTACATCATTAAACATGTATTCACACTTCTTTCTGGCATGTAAAAGGAAAAAAAAAAAAGCTAAATAACGAGACCCTTTGCAGAACTGAGTTTGTAAATATCATTAATTGAATGAGAAAAGATAGTGCATGTCTCTCCACATAAGGGATTATTTTAACATTTACAATTAAAACTTCACTGCTCTTTCTCATTCTTTTAGGATCTCTAGCATTTCAGCAGTAAATGTCTCTTATTGCTAATTCTGTTCGATAATGAATTTGGATACATGGGCCTCTCACAGTGTTTGTCATACGAATGGATTTGCCTTTGCTTTAGCTGCAAAACAGTCAGAATGACTTAGATCCATGTAGCACACTGGTGTCCTACCAGGCACTGAACAAGGTATGTATATTTAGTTCTTTATGATGTAGTGGGTTTTTTTGTTTGTTTATTAGTAACAAATTCTGTAGTACATGACTTGTGCTCTCAGTGCTGTTGTACTTTTGGTGGTGCTTCATGGACTTAAGTAAAAACATGTTTAAGCTTCATACACACATTCTGTAGTGTGAAAATGGCATGAACGGGAACTATACCAAACCTAGGAAAGTTTCTTATCAGGAGGACCCTTTTGATATCAGATTATAATCCTTTCCTACTGAAGGGGAAGATAAATTTATTCCATGAATGGTGTTGCTCAAGACTTGTTCCGTGTGGCAGTGTTCCTTTATCCATTTACTGCATGCGTGAACTGAGCAGGAAGCTATGGGGGATTGCCTCTGATTTTTGAGGTCAGGGTCACTCATTGTATTTCAGTTGGAAATTTAAGGAATGAGGGGTTTCAGGTTCTTGAAGGTGGAGGAGGCCCTGTGGAGGGGATGCTAGTCTCTTGGCACGATTAGATAGAGTTGGGTTGGTATCTGTTTTTCAAAACAAGTAAGTCACATGCTGGAAGAGGTGCCACAGAGTAGTTTTCATTGGAAGTCTGGATGAGGACTCCCCTGGGACAAGGAGTTGTGGTGATGTGAGGTTTTGCTTCTCAGTGACACTGGGAATTGGGAGTGAACCTGAAGCAGCTAGTAGAATAATAGTGGCGGCACAGCAAATTATCTGGGTCTTTGCCTGAGTTTTGCAGTCGTCTTGATTCATGAATTTGCGGTGTAATGTTAGGAGTTGCCATAGTGGCATTAGAAACTTGAGACCAGGGATGTTGTTGCTGGAATGCAAATGGAATTTTCTGAATAAGGAAATGACCCATAAATCTTGACATCCAAAGTTGTCTGTCTATCATGTTTTTAATGAGAAATGGAAGAGAATCACTTCGGGATGCAACTGCTTGCTAAGGGACTGTTGTAACCATTAGGCTGAGCAGTGCAGAAATCAGAAGTGAAATCCTAAAGGTGAGTTCTTCCTCCAGTGAAGATGCAGTTATACGATATGCAGCATAAAAGTCAACTTGTAAAAAGTAGAGAAGCTAACTAATCTGTAACAGGAGATCTCAGCTTGGGGGGTCCTGACACTGGCTTGGAGGAACTGAGGGTAAAAAGTATTCAAAGGTTGAGCTTCTACCTCTGATAGCAGCCCAAACAGTAATCCTGGAAACTTCATCTGCCTATGTTTGCTTTTTCTTTAATATAGAAATAACCCCTCACTTGTATCTCTAAAGGCCGTACCTAGGAGTTCAACAGTAAAAACCAGTACATAAGCTTAACACCCATGCTGATGGGTCCATGCTGGAAAATGTGTGCTAGTGCCTTTTTCAGTGAAGAACACTGCCTTCTCACTGGCTTATTGTTGTATCTTGAAGTGAGGAAAATTTCTACTTCAATAGTTAGCCCGGTAGGGGAGTCAGCCTAGCAACAGTTCATGGTCACCTGAAAGTTGTAGCTCATGTTTTTTCACAACCACTTAAAAAGTCAGCATGTGAGTGGATTAAAAGAAGATGGGGAAAGTGGTAGGGGATTGCCACAGAAAGTGAAAATGGGAGGAAATATTTCGTGAAGGTCAACTTCCCATCAGACTGCTGATTTCATTTTTAAAAGGAAATCTCTCTGCTTTCAAAACATGGAAATCGTTCAAGGCCCATTAGGGAAATGGTACTACATCAAACACAGAAGATCTCTAATAAGCATTTCCCACTGCTAAATATCTCCCTTATTGCTGTGAGGGAGGCAGGAACAGAAAATGAGTTTTGGGTTTAATCCACAACATAGGTCTGGCTTCTTCAATGAGGAAGCCAAAGAACTTCAAAAAGGGAGGATGACACTGGAGTCAGCCAAAGTTAGGTACTGTTGAATTGTGAGGTACTGAGAACAGTCCTAGCATATTTTGTGATATGCAAGAATATTATCATTGCTGTCTAATTGAAAGTTGGTTGTGACTTTCCTATAAAGATGAGATTGTAGGTTGTCTTTTGCTTAGATGGGCTGAGATCTGGTAAGCTTTGGCTGTAGATAGCTGTAAATGTTAAAAGTCACCAAAAAATTGGAAACTTGAGGTTTTGTGCAAGAGACCTTTATGATCCGGCTGCTTGAAACTGTTTTGTTGTTATAACTTTCAGCTTAAATATTTCTGTGTAGAAAACTTGCGGCCAAGTCGACTAGCATGCACTAAAGTGACTTCTTTAGAGAGTGTCTGTCAAGCTTTCAAATATTATGTGACTTAAATAAGAATTTTCTTACAATTTGCATCTCATCAGGTCATAATATCATTTCATGCAACAGTAGATACTTGGCCTTAACTAATACCAATGTATGCTTTTAGGAAACAGCTGGGAGTTGGGAGACCTGGGTACTTGCCTCTTCTTTGTCATGATTTGCCATAGCTCAGCAATAGGCTGCTCTACCTCACTGTGCCTCTTTCCCCTTCTACCCTGACTCTGTCTATTTGAGAAGCCCTCTGAGCAGGGCTGCAGCAGGGACAGCCTGTTACTACCTAATTAGCACCTGTGGTTCCAACCCACTGCAGTACATGTGCTTCAATGTTAGAAGATGTTAATGTCTTCTAGCTGAGAAGGACTTGCAGTAAATGGACACAACAGTTTGTAATAAGCTAGCCTTCAGTCTCTTTTCTACTCCTTAATTAAAAAGTCTCTTGTGTTCGTGCCCGCAGCTTGTACATAGATTTGGTTGAATATGCAGCGTCGGCTTTGTTGACTGACCTATTATTAGCACAGTTCAAGAACTGGCTTCTAGGACATCAGCTTTTCTGATCGCTGGGAGGATAACTGATCTCTCGGAGTGCCTGTCAGATTGTCTTCTCTGCTGAAGCTCTGCCAGTTCAGATATTTATCTCTAACTCTTCATATCCTAGCTGTTTCACCTCCCCACTATGCTTTCAGGTTGGTTTGTTTTGTTTTGGTTTTTTTTTTTTTTTGAAACATCTTTAAATAAGGTATATTCTGTCTCCATAGGTAAAAAGTTCTTGAAACACAAGCGACTGACAATAAATGTCAGTTTGGCACTAATACGTGCCTTACTTGCTTTAAGGCTTTTTACCGTTAAAAATGTGGACTTGCCCTTGCTTCCCCCTCCTTGCTTGCTCCTACAGTCCTGGTATTTTACAGCAGCTCTGCACACTTGCAGTTGGCATCACGCAGAGCAGAAATGATAAAGCCCTTGGCCTGTATGTACAGTGATAACAATGTACTCCATTGTGCAACACTGCCTTCCTTTTTGATTTGGGGTTAGCGTGTAAGGACAGAAGACACTCTGTAGGATCCTTTCCTAGAGAATTGTCTTTCAGTCCCATCTTCTTTGCTTTAATGACGTCAAACCCACAAAAGAGGCGTGACTGTCTGAAGAGGCTGTGCCTTCCCCTGGCTGTGTTTTGTGTACGTGTGCACATGCATGTGCTGCCAGTAGGCAAACCTCCTTTTTCGCCTTTTCAGAGTTAGGGCTCTTCACTAGACAGGAAATGAGTATTCATCTTTATTAGTTCTTCTAATTAATCTTTCCACATAGGCAAGTTTTCCAGTGTATTACGACTTCTTGACGTCATTGTCCATCCTTCACTTATTAACAAAAAACAATAATAGGCATATGTTCTCATCTCTGATGCCTGGTTTATGACATTGTAGCTCTACTGATGTCAAGTCGTTCCTCATGCACTCGTGCAGGGGGGAAGGAGTAGGGACTGTGACATACAGGATTTAGGTTTCCATCTTCATTCATATCCCAGGAAAAGTAACTTCCAGTATCTGAGTTTTTAGTGTGGAGATTGAGCCTGCTTTTAAGACTGGCACATGCCTTTATCCAAGATGCACTCTGCATCATATGAGGGGAACAAGATGTACTGCTGTACAAGACAACCGTTAGTGGCTGAAGAACGTATTTAAATCCTGAATCTGCAGCGCATGTTAAACACTCGGCTGCCCAATTAGCCCAATAACAATGCTGTCTGCGGGGGTATATATAACATTGCTATTTCAATGCTTCAGTTATACATAAAAAGTGAAATTCTACCCCTGCATCACATCCCAAAGAGCTCTTGTACTGTCTGGGGGCTGGGGGGGGCCAGAACCTACCCCTCATTTGAAGGCTGGTCACAATGTGTGTGCAGAGGTTTACTGAGCCTTTTGCTACTGCTGCAGCTGCAACCTATGCAGACACCATCCAGATGACAAAGTCTGCCTCAAAATTGGAGAAGTCCGTGGGTTGTTAGCCGATATCATGCAGTTGTGCTGCCACCTATTTCAAGTACTGTTTATTGATGGCTACCTCGCAGCTGACCTGGTCGAATGCTGTCTTGCTAATTGCAGTATGTTGAATAAACTGTAAATTGTAACATATTTACCTGTACAGTATGTCTCACTTAAGAGGACTATGGATACTTTGGACAGGTGGTTTACTAGCCAGGGAGCTGATTATCTCTGATTGATAAACAGCAGTAAGTGCTGTTTAACAAGAGTAGTAATAAAAATATTGATTAGCAGGGTACAGCTGCTGGTACTAAGTGATGCTTATTGAAGCCCTTGTTAAAACAATAATGAAATTCTGAAGGAAGTTTTTTGCCTTTTATTCTAGCTGCTCTGGGTTTACTCAGGATGGTTAGATGTAAGGCCTAATTTAATAAAAAGTACTATAAAGTAGAACACTAATGCCTGAAATTTAGGAATATGGCCAAAAAGTATGCAGGGAGTGCCATTAGAGAAATTTATTTTAGGCATTTTCAACTTTTTAATCCAGATTTGCGTGCTAAATAGTAAGATAAGCATAAGACTATGTTGTTCATGAAGAACACCCTTCTAAATGACAGTAAGACTTAGGACTTCCTTGAGCTTGCTTTTTTCCCCTTGCCATGAAGTCCATGTTGCAGTGGCGAATCTTAGTCATCTGTCAGGCACTTCTGCCAGCCAGTCTTCCATAACCAGACCTTCATTCTGTTACTAGCCCATGCTGTGATTAAAAGTTCCCAAACAGGCTTGAAGGGAAGTTGGCATCATGTGTGTTGAGCGGCAGCAGGGCTGTTCCAAGGACAGTCTGAGTCTTGCAGTTGTCATCCCCTTCCTAGCAGTCACATACCATGCAGCTTTGAGTTGGTTGTAAACTACTTGTATGCAGAGAAAGTTGGCTTATTCACTTAATGTTATCAGTAAGTGTCATAGTCTAAAATTATCTCAGCTAAATCTCTGGCTTTGCATTGTACCCTTTTGCAGACATACCGGAAGACAGAAACCTATAGACATTTTTGCCAGTAAAAGTTGCTGGGAAGAGCCTGTCAGAGATGCTGCAGTAGTACTCTTTGAGCATAATGATGTCATACATACTAGATGGATGAGGTGAAAAGCTTCTCTCATTAGACTTGCAAACTGTATATTTTAAAATGTGGAAAATCAGTTTGAAAAGTGGCACTGCTTTTCTGCTGCCAGAAGTAGGTTTTCAGTGCACTGACTGCAGATGTATCTTGTCACTGACAGTTCATACTGTATCTTTTGCATATCAGTGTGTTGCATATCCAGATTTAAGTCCCTCTTATGCCTACATTGAATTTTTAATGAATATTTTTACTGAAATCAAGAAGGGTACACAGGGGGCATAGGTAAGATAAAGAAAGCTGGGGGTCAAGTCAGCCATTCTGACTTGCAGACTGAAATACGTCTGATGTATTTGCAGTCATCTCCATGGTGTTCCTACATTTCACTGACAAAAATTGTTCTGGCCTTTGTGTAAGGTGAGACTTATCTACCCTTTTGTAGTTATATTGTGGGGGGGAAGTATCTTAGCCTCCTCAGAAGTCCAGTTGCAAAGCTGATTGAAACAAGATCTCTTAATTCCTTGAAAATGCCTTTTCTCTGGGTTGACAGGTAACAGAAGCCGTTTCATGACATGGAGGGAAGCCTCCCCCTTTTCCTATCCTCCTTGGCATTTCATGCAGGACTTACCAGGGTTCAGGCTAAAACTGTGTGTCCTCCTTCCTCTTAGTGGTCCTCCTGGCTCAAACTGTGCTTCATGCAGAACTGATAGGATCTGTGTACAAAGCTCTGTCTCGTTTTGTATCTGAGTTTCCTGGGCATGTCCTGTTTTCTCATGCAGAAATTTTGTCTGTGCGGAAGGACAGCTTTTGTGATTTCATTTCAGTTTCTGGATGGACTGTATAGCTCTGATATATCCATGTGATGTTAAAACAGCTCTTCACGGATTGTCTTCAGAGCAGGTTTAAAATGTGAAGGAGGCTTGCATATGGTTGGACTGGCAATCACAAATGTAATTGTCTATGACATGTCACTTTGTGTCACCTTCTTTAGAGTGCTTAAATGCGTGTATAATATTGTAGCTAAAAATGTGAGCCTGGAAATAACAACATAAGGCTCCTACCACTGAAGAATGCAGACATTTAGCCACAGCCATCCATCCAAATCCTTTAGATTTATGCTGGTACTTGGTCATGGCCACTGAGCAACTTCCCTGGATTTATGCCAGGTTGATGGCTAATGGAACAATCTTTTTATGATCTGTTTAGCTAAATGGCTATAATAATGTGGGATATTAGAGTAACAGATGCTGTTGACCATCCTGCAGTAGATCAAAGTTTGTATATACAGGAACTATGCACTTCCTTTCAGAGTCACGCGTATAATTTGGAGCTTCTCATTTGTTGCTATGGTATTATATCGTCAGAACAATGAGAGACAGAAGTGGTAATTTTAATGAATTAAGTCAAAAGCGCCCATCTGCAACAGTCTCATCTCAGAGCCTAAGGAATAGTTTGCAGATGACTTTCAGACACTGTTGGCATCTAAGGATTTCAAAGACTTGAAATACGAGTTCAAACTTGCTAAAACAGTCCTGTGTCATAAGACATAAAAGGTGTTTGGCTCACATCGCCATTGCAATTTTGTGTGGCCTCAGACTATAGCCCCTGAAGCTCAGATGACCAGCACACAGAGTTGCATTTGCCTTCTGGGATTCTCAGACTTGAGTCCAGCATTCAGCTTTGACTGCAGAGTGCAAAGCGTGGTCGTGGCTGGCAGGTCACACCTCCTGATTCCAAAGTGGGTTGGCAGGTGAACAGAAAAAGTAAGAGATGTAAATGAAGCGTTCAGCTGGTGACTCCAACTAGACTTTCTTCTGTGAACACTTTCCTAGTGTGAGAACAGCATACTTCAGTTTTCCTTTTGTATAAAGTAAGAGAGTGACTGAGCACTATGAGATCCCTCAGGGTCTAGAGACACTTTCGGCCCAATCTCACTCTGCCAGATTCAAAAGAGGGATTTGAAGCATGGAGCCTCAACATCTATATCTGAGATTGGTGAAACAGAGCTGTTTCAGCTGTGTATTAATTTTGTACATTTGGATTTAATCTACGCGATGATGACACCAGCATGAGGATAATCACTGAATCATGAGGACATTATAAGTTGACAGTAAATTCCCCAGAGACTAAAAAGATGCCAATTATATGGATATGACTGAAAGAGTAAGATCTAGAGGAATTAAAAGTAGTTCATACATAATCTTAATGGACTGTTTCAGAAATTGTAAAATCTGCTTCATTAGTATAATATCCTAGCATCATTAGATATGTTGTTTAATTGGCTTGGCTTTATGTTTGGAATGTAGATTGTTGGGTGATCTTAATGTTCATGTACTGTTATCATTAATTATACTGTTAACGATTTACAGAATTAGCTTGAGAACATGGGAACAAGTGTGTCGTGAGCTGTAGAGTCATATGCCAAACAAAATAGCATTGTTTCAAGTTGAAGACTTGAACTGAAAAGGCTGCTTTTATCCCCATTGCAGGGCTAGTAAATATAAGACACAAACTTGAATCATTCAGAAAAAGAATTGCCTTGTGGCTCACTGAATAAAATCACCTTTCTCTCTCATCTGTTTCTTACCTGCAAAGCTGGAGAGTTTTCCTTTTGCTGGCTAGGCAATAAGCTCTTCGTAAACACTGTTCACGTGCATGGGCTTTGATTGACTATACCAGTAACATGTTGCTATGTAAGAGGGGTGCGTGCAAGGAGAAGGTACCAGACTTTGAAGGCCAACAACATCTGGGATGTGACAAAACTCAGTTTAACCTGGGTGTTTCAGCAGCATGGAGATTGGACTGAATGGAATTGCCTGTGAGCATCGAGAGGACTCTACATAGGGGTCAAGGGATTTATTACCAGTCAGTTGATATTTTTCCTTTTTTCCCTTCTGCTGGGTTGCAAGAATTGCAACAGTCATAATTCTGTGTGCTAGTATAGCTCTCACGGGCAGTGACAGATGATCACTTGCTATCATCTGTCATTGCCCCCTGCCATCAGATGCAGTAGGTTGGAAAGAGCTCTCAGAGGGAATCTTGCCAGTCAGCCTATGAATGCATCCTGCTAACACTGAGAACTGATTGCTGCCTAAGGATGCAACTTGCCACAGCTGTGGCTTTGATATTTATTATGGAAGGAAAACTGTCTGCCCTGTCAGCTCAGGGCGATATTGTAAGGGCCAGGCTGCACGTGGCTGAGAAATGAATGAGGGCTCTCTGAGTGGGACTCGTAGTCACCCCAAAGGTTGTGTTAGGGAGTTTGTAGTTACTTCTCCTTTAATCAAGGAGGCCCAGGGATTACTGTGATACGTACTCCTACAAGTTGTATGGGCACCAGAGGAGATGGGATTACTTTTTATAGCTCAGGCTCCCACCAGCCCTGTTTGTTAGGGGTGTGGGGGAGCTCTTCCTTCTTGAGTGGGTTTTGTTTCAGGACTATTTGCAAAGCACATATACTCCTTGTTTTGGTAGTGGGATTTTTTTAAATTATTTTTTCATACTTGATTCTGTAGGTGTATATAGAATTAAATAGGATAACTTGTAGAATCAAAGTAATTTCTTGCAGTGTAAGGAAGCCTCCTCGCACCGAATGGAATGCTTTTGGAAATCTTGAATGTCATGTTTGACTTTAGTTATAGTCATGGGGAGTCGGAATAGACATTAGTATCTGCTTACTGTCATATAAGGCAGAATGAACAATTCTGGTTTAAATCCAAACTTGCTTGGATTTTGTTAAAGAAAATATTATGGTGTTATTTTATCTACATCTGTACTTTTCCCTGCACGTATTAGTTGAGATGAAGATGCAGTGCTCTAACCTGGATTTGCTTGAAGACACAGGGCATATTCTAATGTGGATTAATAAAGTTATGTTCTGTTTACTTTGGAGATAAATCATATCTCCTGTGTCTAGATGTACCTGTGTTTTTCCCAGAGATTGTCTAAAACAAAATTCTGGAGTTTTCTATGTGCCACAAATACAGACCTGTGTGCATGTGCTCCCCCCCCTCCCCCCCCCCAACTCACAAGTTAATATACCCGTGAAATGAATGATCTCCAAGAAGAGACTTGAGAATGTCTTTGGCTAATATCATGATGATATGAATGGCAGTGTTTGCTCCAGAGACTCAATTCCTGTCAGACAGTTACTAATTAATAAACCATTGCATAAATCAACAAGATAAAAACAATACAATATAGTGCAAGATCCTGTATGATCTGGAAGTCTTTTTTTAACTATGCATTCTGTCAAACTGATGTACGCTGATCATGAAGTGAATGACGTACATTACTTGATACACTTGCAGAATGTAGAAAAGCCTCTTCCTATTATGTAAAGTGTTCTTTTGACCTGTCCTCTTCTTGAATGTCTCCTACATCCTCTAGTCTTCTTTTTTCTACCTTACAGAGCAAGTGACTTAGTAATGGTGTATGAGATGCTTCAGTAAGTCAGAATCATGTTGAAGTTGTGGAGCGACATGTGGTGCAGCGTTGTACTGCTGATCTTAATCAAAGTGCTGGCGTGCAGGGGTGAGAAGGGAATGAAGGAATATTGGTTGTTACCTAGCAGTAAGTAGCTATAAGCAGACTTCCTGGTTTGCATCCACTTCAAAATGTTATGCTGATGACAAACAGCTTTTGGAATTGAAACCTTAGATGAGGAGGCAGATAACTAGTGAATATTGCATCAAAGTGTGCAAAAAAAAACCAACCCTGACCACACCCCAAAACCAAACCCACCAAAAGCTTCTTTTGCAAACCACGGGGAGATAGCTTAAAGCATTTCATTTCAACTCCAGAATCTTTTTCAATTAGACCATTTTCTAAGTAGTCAAGCTAAACTGTGTGTTTTTTAAACTTCAGAGTAAGATGAAGATGTATGGTTTTAGAGTTGCCCAACTGGGCATTGGAAAGGTCTTTCACTGAAGTAGGAAAACACGTTTGTTGTTTGTTTTTTTGTTGTTGTTGTTGTGTTTTTTTTTTTTTTTTTTAAAGCAAGAAGTATAAATTTCTGTGCCTCTGAAAATTCAAAGTCAAAGTATTTATTTTTTAAGGGTTCATGTCATGCACGCTGTCAAAATAGAAAGCCAGTTATAAGGCTTGGTCTTTGAAGCTAAATTGTTTTCTAGAGACAAGCTTTCTTTGTGTTGTCTTAGATTTCTTCCTTGCAAGTGATAATTCAGCAGTACCCCCTTTGCCAACACACATTGGGATAGAAGTTCATGTCTTCAGGCTTTTGAACATTGTCTGGCCCACTGTATAAAATGAGAAGGGTCACACTCCAGGGCTTACAGCTTTTGCTGAATTTGCGGTGCTTAATTTGGTGTCCTAGTATACTAGGCATGTTCTTGTTTTATGGTGTGATTTTTTTTTTTAGGTAATGTCTATACAGGCTGTCCATCTTCTAAGCCTTTGTTCATGTGCTGCATACTGTGAGGTATTGTTGATGAACTGCAAATCCTTCAGTTATAGTTTGTGCAAATTCATTCCCATGGCTTAGGGGAAGCCACTGAACACTTCCATCTAGCAAGCTTTCCTTGAAGATGCAGGTGACGCTGAGGCCCAAACAACTCCCTACAAACTCACCTGGGGTACTTGACTTGGAGCATCTTCCTTACGAGGAAAGGCTGAGGCACTTGGGTCTTTTTAGTCTAGAGATAAGAAGACTGAGGGGGGATCTTATCAATACATAGAAATACTTAAAGGGAGAGTACCAGGTAGATGTGAACAGTCTTTTTTCAGTGGTGCCCAATGATAGGGCAAGAGGTAATGGGCACAAACTTGAACATAGGAAGTTCCATCTTAACATGAGGAGGAACTTCTTTACTTTGAGGGTGGCAGAGCGCTGGCACAGGCTGCCCAGAGAGGTTGTGGAGTCTCCCACACTGGAGACATTCAAAACCCGCCTGGACGCCATCCTGTGCAACCTGCTGTAGGTGACCCTGCTCTGGCGGGGGGGTTGGCCTAGATGGTCTCCAGAGGTCCCGTCCAACCCTGACCATTCTGTGATTCTGTGACCTGGCAGACGGAGAATAGCCTGGGTGACGCTGGCTCTACAGAAGGTGGCATGTGGGAACAAGGATGAAACATGCTGATAGGACCGTGTGTGTGGCAAAAATACCATGGTGGTACCCTGCCTCAAATTGAAGGTTGGGGCAGTCTTAGTTCTGTGACTGTGTCTAGATGTAGAAGTATCACATCCACAAAGGGTGTCTAACCTAGGTGTGATGCTCTGAAATACATTTATTTTGTTGTAGATAAAAGTTATAGGCAAGTTAAGGATTTCCTTAGCATCAGACAGGTGTCGATTTTTATGAAGCATGGTGGCTGTGCTGTAAGGCTAGTACTGGGACATGGAGCTGAGCTGCAGTCAGTAAGCCCTCCTGAGCGTCCTTATTCCTGATGATAGAAAAAAGTAATTCATTTGGTGTACAGCTGTGGTGTTTTTTTGGTTTTTTTTTTTTTTTATCAAATCCTCCTTCTCTTGGCATTCTCTCTGCAGCCTGCTTACACTGTGTGTGGGCAAGGCTGCTTCTTGTTGACTGATATTGTATCTGTTGGCTTAACTCCTGCCTCTTCCAGCTGGCTCCCATGAGACAGGTTCTTCTCTGGGATCTGTCCTTCTGGCAGCAGTATTTCATTCCTTGACAATTTAAAAGTCAATTAAAACGATGCAGATATTGATGCAGATTTCCTCATCACCTGTTGCTGTCCAGTCCTGGAGTGGCAGGTCCAGTGCTTGCCTGAATAATTTGAACCTACCTTGCAAAACTGTCAACACAGTGGACTAAACTTCTTTCCTTCCTTGTAATCCTACAGTAGGGGTGTAGGAAATAGAAGGTCTAGTGAGGCAGTATGGAACATAAAAATACTGGTAGATTATTTCAACCCTGACTATATTTTTGCTAGGCTTTTTTGAGTTTTCTGTAGTTAAATGAAACTTGGCTTCATCTGTCACTTGCCCTTTGGTAGAAAAGCGAGATGGGCCACCAGGCAGCCTCTGACAGGATCCTGGAATTCTCAGCCCAAAGCTAAACATCATTGTTTCCTGGTGGCATCTTCTGGGAGACAGCACTTGCCTTCCTATAAAAGACTAATTTTGCAGAGTGAAGGCTTTGTCTTACTGTCTCCTGGCTGTGCAGAGAGCATTCCAGGCTCCTTAGGACTGTGAGATCAGATTTTCTTATCTGAGATCTCGGTGCAAAGTAAGTCCTTAGCATCACTGAAGACGCTGCTGTACCAGTGCTGCAGGAGCAGATGATGTTAAATAGTCTGGTGTGACCACAGTTTCTTTAAGCCCTTTAAGGGTGGGTATAAATGCACTTCTAGAAAGTGCATTTCTGGGG
>VZSZ01001789.1:65997-127284 GCA_013398815.1 Ibidorhyncha struthersii | reverse complement strand
GAAACCATCTGAAACACTGATATCTTCATAAAGGTGTGTCGTCTTTGGCAGGGTATGTTTCCTGGCTGTATCACACCTATGTGGATAATCATTAGCCTGTGTCTGAATCTTTTCCTGAGGGCATTCGGCTTCCCATTTCTGTAGGTGAATAGCAATAAGGCATAATTTAGCAGAGGAAAGAAAGGATTTCTGCCAGCTGTATATAATCCACACCTGTTACTATGAGTGTAATCATTAACTTGGCCTTTTAAAGTAACTGGAAATAATTATCAGCACAGAGGATATTAGGTGCTAACAAAACTTCCAGGCATGTTGACTTCTTTTAGAATGGTTTTATGGCTGATTGTGTGTAACCCTTGAGACTTGCTGAAATTTTTTGTAGTTAATGACACTAAACTTCTCTAGGAGTGTAAAAGCAAAACAAGAAAATTTGTAATCCAGAGAATGACTTCATTGGGTCATTTTTGTGTTATTATTGCTATTATAACTTCCTCTGCAGCTCAGATGACTTCATCATGTAATTCCTTGCACTCTTATGGAAAGTGGAGTTGGGGAAACTACAAAACACACGAACTGCTGTTGCATAAGCGTTGCTTGCAGCAAGCAAAGTTAAAGGGTTGCATAGGTGGTACTGCAGCCACTTCAGCATACGCATGGAGTTGTATTTGATAGTAAATCGTGTGCTGAAATTATGCCATAAAAGTAGAGCTGTAGTGGAAAATGCAGTAATTTTAGCTTTTCTGGTATTGTCATTGTCTTTGGAGAAATAAAAAGAGACATTGGAGATATGAATGAGTTTTTGAGGGTTTGGTGTGTTTGTTTTTTTTTTTTTTCTTTTTGGTTGGCACATATAGTTATTTAAACTTTCCTGAAAATGGGGAGAACAGTCTTAGGTTTAAATCTCGTTCATGATTTGTCCTCTGTTAGTGTGAAGGGAAATTGACTTCATTGTGTGATAGTAGAAGCAGTCTGATTTGCTGTGTGAGCTGGTATGACTTCCAAAGCTCAGGAAGCAGCCTACTGTATCGACTGAAGAAAATGCTGGAGTAAATTAATGAGTATACTTGCTTATTTTTAGGATCAATGACCTGTTAGTTTACATGGGTAGGGAGATTAAAACTGAAGCTGGGTCTTGGGAAAAGGGAAAGCCATGAATTGAACTGTGGGGGACTGGGAGAGGAGTCATGTCAATGAGGTACATCTTGCTGAATTGCTGCTTTTTCATGTCAATTTGGGACAGAATCACTTTGATAGCCAAATCCTATTTCTGTGCAATGTCATGAAATGTAGGTCTCACATACTGCAGGACTGGTCATTTGTGGTAGCTTTTGCATGTTTGGAGGCAGTAATTTCACTTTGGAAGATTCTTAGCAAATTTGGGACACTGCTGCAATCCATGTGTTCAGTGAAGAAAAGTAGAAATATCAGGTAGAAAAGTTGACTTTCTCCTTTGTGATTGACTGGAGTAACTAATGAACACAAATATATTTCTGTCCGCTTTAATGATATAAAATCTGATGTCTTGTCAAGTTCACTGACATTACTTTGCAAGAGACAAAGTTCTGGGGAAAAAAAACCCATCTAATTGTATTTGTATGAAACCTACAGCGTTTGTCTTTAACTCATGAAACAGCGGTTACTGAAAATGTCCCTAGATGCTTTCTACTAGCCTTAGTATTGTAACGTTTTTGTATTTTTAAGGCAAAATGTCCATTTAAAATAATTTCTTAATTTGGACATGGGAAAGTGAGAGAACTCATGGCTGCAGCTGAATGAATGAAACTTAAATTCTTCAAGGTGTGTAGTACAGAATACAGCTATTGTGTCCTTTTGAAATACTAAAGCTTTTATAGATGGATCTATAAGAGCTAGAACAACAGAATTCAAATCCTTTGCTCTTTCACTTGAGTGTTGATGTTAGCAGGTGCTTCAATAGGTAGAAAATACTTCTAAGACCTCTCCTTTAAATTCAGTGTGCGTCAATAGAAATATTCCATTATTTTGTGTTGAGATTTGGGAAATGCTGGCCTGTACTGTTTGCTTAGTTTGTGAGAATATGCAGTTCAGGTGAAATAATGAAAATTTGTTTAGAAGAGTTTAATATAGACACTTTAGAGTATTTTTAATAGAAATCATGGAGGAATCTTGTTTTATAAGGTCGACTTTGATATTTGTGATTATTTGCAAAGCTTATGCTCTTGTATGGTGTCACGTACTGTAAAATTGCAGGAGTTTTAATCTGGTCCTTGAAAATTCATAGCTAACCTTTACTCAACAGAAATAAGATTGAGCCTGTCCCTAATAGGGGTTCTGTCCTTCAGATGAAATATTAAACCAAGGTCCCTTTTGCTGTGAAGAAATAGTTCCTTCAGAAAGGGCAAGTCACAACCTTGGCAGATGGGCCAAAAGTTCCCTTCTGTCAGGTTGTAATGTTCGAGGCTGTGCGACAAATAATATAGTGCTGTACTCCTGCTCTCTTCCAGTCCCAGCCGTAAACTAATTGCGTACTTGGGAGAATGGGATCCTGACCTATGACTGGGTGTCTGGTGCCACTGCAATGCAAATAATCCATTTTTTTAGCAGTCTAGTGTATGTTTAATATTTAAGGCCTTAAGCCAAATGTAAAAAGCTTCTCTAACAGCTGCATTCTAAAGGCTTTTTTGTTAGCTGTTATGGTAGTTCTCACTAGATATTTAGAAACCAGTGGAAGTTTAGGATGAGATTTTTTTTTTTAATGCCTACCACAAAGAAATTCAGGAAGTAATTATTTGGAAGGTGTAGTAGTGTATGGTGTTGGGGAGAAACCTTGGAACTCATTCAGCATTTCGGTATAATCGTTACCCAAATGATAGCATTTCAAGACTGAAAACATTTTTCCAGTTCATGCAACATTTTTGCTTTTTCCCTTTTCCCTAATGTCAGCTCTTCCATTAGAATCAATATATATTTCTGACTGCAAAGCATGCTATTGTATTTTTCATAGAGAAGAATAGTAAAGAAATTACTATTGCCTTCTGTTTAGATATCATCTCTTTTCAGCCATTTGAGCCCTCAGCCTGTTTTACTATGTGTATTTGCTTGTGTTGAATGTGTTCCAGCTCTTCATTTCCCAGGGCCTATAAAATTGGTGAAATTTCCTGGGAAAGGATTGTTTTGGGTACATAAACATACCGTCAAGCGTTTTTAGAGCTCGGGAAGAGCAGACGCTTACAAGTTGTGGGACTCGAACAAATCCATGTAGCATGCTCATGCTCTTCCTCTAAGAGGTGTATTGTATTGGGACATCAGAAGACTCATTATTTCAGAGATTAAGTCTTCCCCAACAATTTTATCCGTGTTGATGAAGTCAGGAGACAATAACTCTGCTGTTATTTCCTGGACGGTATGTATTTATCTCCTAGAAAAGTTATGCAATAAATAAAGCAAGATTTGTCTGGCCAAGGTTGACGGAAAGTTCCAAAGGAAACTCTGTGTATGGTTAGTGTTTTTGTTGAAGTTTTTGTTGCACTTGCTAAAAGAGTAGACATGTAAACATACAAGACAAGCTTAAGTCAGGCTAAACATAGAGATTTATTTCCCAATTAATCAGGTATTTATTATGAAATGTGTAATTTGCAAGCACTTCTTGCAAGATAAACAATAGCTGCCAGGGAAAACAGCAAATGTAAGTGTATTTTCTATTGTACCAAACATCCCATTTTCCAACATGCGTATTGTCCTTAAGCTAGTAACCAAAACTTAGTATGGCATGCTAATTTAAAGAATATGTATTGTCCTTTCTGTGTTTAGTAGTTCTCAGTTTGGCAGAGCCAGCCCAAGTTTTTCCCGTGCATCTTCTGCACTTGCCTGTCCAGCTGACCTCATCAGACATCAATGGCTGTCCAATGGTGTATTGGGCATGTTGTGCTGGTAGCATCTGCTGGGGAGGATGACTCTCAAATGGAGTGGGGTGAGTGATACCCCACCCAGTCACCCTTCTGAGTATGCTTACAGGGAGATCCTCCAGTGTGAATGAGTCTCTTTTGTCTCTTCACCAGGATGCAGTGAAGAGCTCCATGCAAGCAGATATGTCCTTCAAAGTTGTCAATCCCAAATAGTGAGGGGTCAGAGGGGAAAGGATTTGTATGCCCCAAAGGCAGGATCTGTGACCAGGGATGACCTTTGCAAGGCAAAAAAATTTAGCTCGTCCGCTCTGTGTTTGTTGTGAGGGCTGCCAAATCCCTGCAAAAACAGAGAAGACGTTCTTTTCATTTTGTAGGGATTGTGTTTGTGTGTGTTGGTGGTGGGTACTGTGGCTGTCTGCTTGTCTGCTTTTAATAGTGGTAAAGGGATTTGCAGAAAGGCAGTTACTCGTATAAAAAATTGCTTTTGCTGAGAACCCTGTAAGAAATTACCATAAAAGTCAGTGTGCTGTTAAGTCCTTCTCCTTCCCACCATCCTACTGCCACTTTATTATTTATAGAGCCTTTCCCAAGAACCTTCTTGTAGTCCCACCGTTGTATGTCTTGTACGTGTAAAAGTGCTGGAGAAGCAGTGCACACTGTCCAAAGCACAGAGCTTTTTGCTTCTTTTGGTCTTTACCATCCTGAGTGAGAAAAGGAGTCATCTTTTATAGGGCTTTTGATAAGCTTTGGGAAAGTTTTGTCCTCACTGATGTCCTTTAAATCGTTTTTCCAAACGAATGAACTCTGAGATAATTCGACCTTGAAAGTTAAGTGATTATCTTCCAGATAGCGTGTCTGAAATGTATGTGTCTGTGTTCAGAGAGCAATACCTCAAATGCTTAACATTTTAAAATGCCATTGTAAATAAACAGTCCTTGGAAGTGTTTGCTGGAGATGTCACTGCCAAATTAAGGTAAAAACCATGTAGCAGGATGTCTGATTTCAGTGACAGTGACTGTGGCTTTTCCGGAGACCTGGAAGACTTGCATCAGTTCTCAGGCAGTAAAAGGATTTGGCTTCATGCACCAAAATACCCACAAGTGGCAAACTTAATGCATGCTGAAAAAGGGAAGGAAAAAAGGGTACAGTCCCTATCTCAGAGATAATCGTCTCTTTGCAGTATGTGGGATAAGCACTGGCACAGGAACTCCTGGGGTACTATGAATAGGGAATTCCTTCTGGAATATTTTCAGAGGGTTCAATAGGCTGCATAGGGAATTTCAGGGGTGGAGGGGAAAGGTGGCATTTTTAGCAGTTGAAATAGCATTAGGAAAACAACCCAGAGAAAGGCATAATGCGTATTAATTACAGGGGAGCAGAGCCTGAGATAATCACTAGAAAAGGCACCCACTGCTGGTGTCGCTTTCTCAGTTAATTCCGGTGGGAAATGTAGTGAACAAGACTCCTGACAGTTGCAAAAGCTCCATCTTTTTGTCCAGCAGAAAATGCTGTCTCTTGAGTGGTTTAGGTGGATTTCAGATGTTTCATAGTAATTTCAGCAGGTCTTTTTATAACAGCCACAGCAATTGATGGCACAGGTTTTACTTGGAGCTTTCCAGGTAAATTTCCAAGTCAAAATAGTAGAAATAATTGTTTGTTTTAACATAAAATTGTTGATACTCTGACAGCCTAGTCACAAATATTTTTGGTCATTTCATTGGTTCAGGCTAGAAACACCAAGGCCTGCAAAACTCTTACTCCTTTGAGCAGTACTCTGTATCATTTGTATCTGTAATCCTGAACGGTGCCAGAATCAAGTTTATAATATGCATCCTCAAGTGCTTTGAACAGTGTTTGAGTTCTTATTTACTGGGAGATAAGTGCTCCTTGAGTGTCTACAAACTTGGAATGGATGTGGACTACCAGATTAAATGCGGCCTTGTACCGACACTAATAATATTGTTGAGCTATTGGGCATCAGCGCAGCTCAAATGCTTGCTTGCTCTTTTTCAGCATGCTCACACTACAGCACAGTAAATGTCAGTAATTATCTCCACATTATTTTAAATGCCATTACTAAGGCCAAATGTTTTAAAATGCCAGTTTGACTTAAAGATATTGTAGTTACGTTTAGGCTAGAAGGAATTTTAAGCAAATAAATGACCCGTGGCTCTGTGAAAGTTTAAATAAGCAATTTTCTTTGCCAGCAACCAGAATCTTGTTTATCCTTCTGTGTGCTTTCAAATAAATATTAATACTTGCAATACAATTTTTTACCTTTATTAAGATGTCTGTTTTATATAAGAGAAAATAATGATTTAGACTGGTGAAGTCAAATCCTCAAGGTTTTGTAGAAGTTAATTCCAGATTATCATTCTAACTTGTTTTATAAAAAATTTTGGTTTTGAAGGAAAAAAAAAAACAAGCTAGTAGAAATCCTGAGGAGACTTCTGTGGGAAGCAAGCTGCTGGCTACGCTCAGTCGTCTCTCTGGTTTCGTTTGCTGAGCAACAGCGTTGCTTAAATATTTCCAGATTCTGGAAGTGTCCTGGTGATAGTAGGTCTCATTCTACACAGAAAATGCATAGATACACTCATCTCTGTGTGTTACTTTTCCCCAACTTTCATTGGCATGGCCAAAGCAAGCACGACCTCTTCCACTGCTCCCTGCTGTGTTGGGTAATCTCATGTGATGTGTATGTTCATATTTAGAAGAAAGTGCTTTTAGGGAGGAAAGACAGGTATAGGATACTAGTTTTCTTTGGGAAACTGCGAGGACCAGGACCGTGTGCCAAGCGAGATGCTGGTTAGGTCAGAAAAGAAACCCCCATTTATAAGGAGCAGTGGGGATGGAAGGGCATGTTTCTCTGACCGTAAGAACAGTGAGTTCTGCAAGCTGTTGTTAGCTGGAGCTGTAGCATCAAAATGCACGTGGAAAATGACGTTGGAATTTATACTTTGTAATAACAAGCTGGGGTGTGTCTGCTTCACTCTCAATTAGTAGTTAGATGCTTTTGGCAGAATAAAATAACTTTTCTGTCATTAATGTTCTGGACTAAAGATGTTACTACTTCTTCAACAGCAAGCACTTTCAGATTTTTTTCCCATATACAGTCTAGGTGACACGGTAGAAGAGGAAGGAAAGGAAGAAGCAGGAAGAGGTGTGGAGTATTTTGGTTGACTGTCTGCTGGTAATGTAGGAGATGACCACTGCGTCTAAACTGATGAGTTTCTGTGTCCTGACTCTGTCACAGATACTCCCTAGTCCATTCTACATTTGAGTTTCTGTTCATGTTCTAAGTTTGTAGCACCTATTCTTTCGCTCAGGGCACAGACCAGTCTTGGTCTTTTAAATGTAGCTGTTTTATCTTTAGAAAGTGAATTTTCTCTCCTTTTTTTTTTTTTTTTTCTTTCCATCCATCTGTTCCCCGGCCTGCCTGATACCTCTAAGCTGTAATTTAGTTCTTTCCTGTTTTAGCAAAAGCAGCTCAAAAGAACGTGGGTCATTGCTTTCTGGATGTAGTGTGAAATCCTTTGCCTTCATATGCTACAATGATATTAATAACACAAAGTCTTCAAATATATCAGATTACTGAATCCACTTCCATGATATCCTAATTCTAGATGAGTCTAATGCCTAAAGGAAGGACTTGACAGTTTTGCAAATTCGGTGTCCTGTCACCGTGTTCAGGTGGATGAAGTAAAAGTGGTTTTGTAATTTGTGAGGTTTTGGTTGTGTGTGGGAGTGGGGATGGGGTGGTGGCTGTGTATGGTTTTTCTTGAGTTTGTTTTGCGTGTTCCCCATACATGTTCAGAGTAGCCATATCACTCATAATGGGTCCATCAGTTCATCACTGTAAAAATATCTTAAATGCCATTTTGGATATGTACTGATGACGGAGATGTAGTGCAGTATAGCAAGAACTAGATTAGAGCCTGATCAAAGCTAGTTTTAAGCACAGGAGTTATTTCAGTTGAAGCTAATACTACAGCATTTGTGTCCGATGCTTCTTAGGATTGGTGAAAAGAGACAAGTTCCTGGTATTTACTCTCATAAGCTATTCGTTCCTGTAACTTAGACTGTAACCTTCCTGATGCTTCTGCAGGGAGCTGCTGTACCTGTACAGGGTTCAGGGTCTCACAGCCAGAGCTTGACACTGCCTGCTGTCAACATTCAATGAGGCTTTGCTCTTGAAGCTGCTTTCCACACTGGTATCTGATTCAGAGAAGGGAGATTCGCTGAGTTTCTTCACTGCACCTAAACTCCACGCTTTTAGGCCTCTGGTGTTCAGTCCAGTTGCTTCAATGGTGTGGTATGACCTTACCAAATTATGTTAATTGTCTGACAGCTTCCAAAGTACTAGCTTGAGAGGGAAGGAGACTCCTAAGTTTCACAAATACAGGACTACTTCCACAAATATCCTTCCTAATAGTGTGTGTTGATATTCTTTGTTTGCATCATTCTGAGAAGTGACAGTCTCCTGAGCCACACTCAGCTCCATCCTTGAACTAAAATAAAATACTATTTCCAGAATCTCTATTGTACTTGCAAGGTTTGACATCACTGGGAAAAAGAAGTTTGCATCCACAAACCTTAAAATTAATATTTGACTTTCACATCGGTTACATGACATACGTGATGTGAATGGTTTTATGCACTGAAATCTGTTCATCCTGTTCTGCTTCTTGATGCTGACAACTTAAAAGATCATTTCATGATGTTATCTAAATCACTTATCCCTATTGTCCATCCACAGCAGATATGCGTTCTCTTGCTAAAACAGTGTGCATAAACGTCTTAGGGGGAACTTTTAAAAAGGCTGGAAGAATGTTTGATTTATGCCGGTAGCCTAGATGACAACTGTACTATCTGCCTTTCTATCTGTTTGCCATTGGCTAAATTGACAGGCAACAGTCAGCCGACTTGGCCAACTAATCAGTGTTGTACAATTAACAAAAGCTGAATTGTTCAATCAAAATTTTCAATTTCACGTAACGTCAGCATGAAACTTGCTGTTGTCTATAAGGTTGTGTGCGCTACAGATTTCAGAAGGCATTGGCAGTAAGTCATCATCAGAGATGAATTTTCAAGAATATTTTCGAAATGTGATTGAATAAGCTCCTTGCCAAAGGCATTTCTGTTAGTTCGTGGCACTTCTGATCTCTGCTTAATTAGAAATATTGAACTGTGCTGGTGTATTTACAAGCAGAGTCACAGCACGCAAGACTTCCTCTGATATCCGTGTTACGGTTAGTGCTGTTGTCTCAGTAACATACAGAAAATTAGTGTGATAACTATGTTTCAGAGTGTTTCCACTTTCTACAGTCTGCTGCACATAACTCACTTAGGTACATAGTAACAGTTGCATTCCACATAGCTCAAGAGATAAATAGTGTACTAACTGTTTATCTAGAAGTGCGGTTGAGCCATTAGTTGCCTACTATAAGGACAGTATTGGATACCTCTTTTAAGTGCATTAAATATATGCAATATTTTCCTCATTTGGCAGGAAAGACATTTTTCCTTTCTATTTTACACAGCCACTGTAGCTGCAAGGACAGTGTAAAATCACATTTTTGAAACATGCTTTATGTTCTTCAAATTCTGTAGCTTGCACGTGCAAGGCTTTCTTATATACTTGCTGTGGAAAGTATCTGTCACACTAAAATGAGTTTGTCAATGACATGATTATTAAAATGTCCTGTTCGATTGAAGATCTGTTTTCAGATCAATGTTAGGGACCTTGTAAGAGTAAGTCTTAGATATGGAGTTGTTTCGAGAGCAAGAAATATAAGACCGGAGTTGGTCTGTAACAAGCTGACTTGAGTGATTGTTTATTTCTGTGAAAACTGCTTTTTATATCCAATAGACACAATTATGGTTGCATTTATTGGAATGAACAGCAAGGCTGCCATACAGGTAGAAGACAGATTATAAAGACATATGCGATATTGTAGTGGAGCCCCTGAGAATGAACGGTCTAATCAGGATTAAATCAAATTGTCTGGGTGCTGTAACGAGAAGACTCAGGTTTGCTTTTATCCCTCCAGCTAGCTAGGAAAACTCTCCGCTGCATTTTGCAATGAGAAATTGTGCTATCGTTTGGAGATCATAGTAGTAGCAATAAAGAGAATGCAAGCCATCTCCCATTTATCTTGGCCCACTTATTCCAGCATTTGATGTATCTGATATATTGTTTACACTGTGAAGTTAAATATTTCATCTGTTACATTTAAATGAAAATAAACAGAACCTAGAAGGAGGAAAAAGGCATGATAAGTAAATACTTGGGGAAAAATATTCCTCTGTACTTAGAGCACTTTAATAGGGAAAGAAAAAAAGAATGCCTGTAACACATTCCTGTGACGTTTCTTTTGTTTTCTGTTAGCTACTTTGAAGAGTGAGTTAATGCAGTGCCTAATTCTAGAATTTTAGAACTCATGCCGCCTCATGGTTTAATGAAATACAGGATTTTTTTATGCTCTCAAATCGATTTAGCCTATAGGTATGAAAGTTCTGCAGGACACAAATACTGGCCTTTAGAAATGTAACTGCCAGGCAAATCTCTCTGGTGCGATGCATGTGAGCACCATTAGGATGCTCTGCAGGTTGGGTGCCACCGACTTGCCTTGGGTTTGGGAGATGAGTGAAAGGAAGGAGGATGGTGATATCTCCTTAATCCTGTGGCTTCAACCAGCTTCTGTTTTTTGCTTGTGGCTCTTAACATCTTTCATGTGATTCCAGTGACTGGCCAAGCTCTGGGATCTCCTCTTGGCCTGTTCGGCTTCTGTACCCAGACAAGGCCATTGATCACACATGGCCAGTCCTGCTGGGTTGTGCAGCTTCCGTTGTAAGCCAGGGCAGAGGATTTTTACCTACTTGCTGTTAGCTCTGGAGGAACTACTGTTTAATGGATATCATTATATGAATATAAAGAGACCTTCTAGAGAATCTAGATGCATGTATTTTTCACAGCAGTTGCAGCTTTTTAACTCTGAATTTTGAGCTGTGAGAGTTGTAACTTTCAAGCAAGTTTCTTTCCTCCATGAAATATGATCAGTGCATTGAGCAACACAGAATTAATGTGTTTACATATGGTGTTGTAAAAGGAGAACCTTTTTCCATGTATTGCAGAGAAGGATATTATACTTAACTATCATTTGTTACCTTGATAAAAGAAAAGCCTTAAATGTCAGCTTCCTCATGCTAAAAAAAATTGTCTGTTATGTCAGCAAATGTCATTATCAAAGCTGGTGGTTGCATTTAGAAAATGGTTAGCTCTCATTTTAAAACCCTACGTGGTGCTGCTGCTGGTTTTTCATTTTGCTGTCTTTCACTTTCAATATCTTTCACCGAACAGTGGGCCTACTCCAGGGTACCCAACATGCCATTTGGTGTCTTGTCACATCAGACAAAAAAAGATGTATTGGTTACCTGTAAACACACTAAAACCCAACATGTAACGTTGTGCTGTTTTATTCAGACAGCATGATGTTTTATTTGCAACTGAGGTACACAGCTGGGGTGACTTGCTGTCAAAAGATTACTCTGCAAGGCAGGTATGAGCACTAGCCAGGTGGTGTGACCAAATATCTTGGGTCTTGTGGCTATGTCTCTCCCAAAAGCTGTGTGGAAGGGAATTAAAGTTAACAAGTGTAACTTTTAACTTGTAACTCAATCAATTACAGTTCAGGGCTGGAACAGGTATGAATGCCATAAAGAGTAGAAGGTGTGTGGAGTTACAAGCTTAGGGGAAAATTTGTCCAGCCTGCTTATTTTTCTACGAAAATTCTCTGAAGTTTAAATTGATTACACTTGGTAAGTAAGGGACTGGGATCCACCTTCAGAAGTATTCTCTGTGCAAACGAGGACGGCATCTTGATGAGTGTCTTCACAGCTACAGAACCAGAGCATTTCTACCCTGCCCAGATGTGTGGATATTGAGGTTGATTAAAACATAGGACAGTTTTCTTTCATATGCTGTAATAAAAATTTAAATTTAACTGGTAGCAAGTAAATATTTTTTTTCTGATAAGATCTACTCAGGTGGTTTTCATCTACTGCTTAATTTCTTTTTTTCCTGCTAGAAGCACCTCCAGCAGTCCCGTACAACCGAATTCAGTGCTTTGAATGGGATAGCCAGAAACAGAAAAAAACATGATAGTGTCCCTGCTACTGTTGCTGAGATGGGAAAAAATAATTTTGAAACTTGGCAGCTTCAGCCATTCAGTTCTGAAGTGTATTTTACACATGGCTCTGGGTATTAGCTTCACTGTGGAGGATAAAGGAAAGAAGGTGTGAAGGGATCAAATTCATTTTTAGTTCATTGTCTCCTCCTACCATGGGCAACGTTAAATAGCTTATACTCAGTCTGTGTCAAAGTGGTGTTTGCTATGGCATTAGTAACAAAAAAAGACAGATTTGTTTCTAGAGGAACGCTGTCTGTTCCCTTGCATCTGGGGATTTGTAGTGAGATCTGTTAAAAGAGCTGTAAAGATCTGAAGGTGAAAGGATAATTATAAAAAACCACACCCCACCACAGTGTTAATGCAACATTTTAGCAAAAACTTAAGCATTCAGAAACATCCAGGATTCTTAGATTGAGGTTTCTCCTTCAACACTGAAAATGTTAATGTATTAACCCCTTGTGTTACCATTTTTCACATATGCTGTGAACACACAAAAGCATGCGTTTAAGAAACAAAATGAAGTATGGATCCTGAGGTTATATGGATATAAGACTTCAGTTTAACATCTTAAGATAAAATGTTACTATTTTTGGAGACACTTCAGTTCCTCAGAAGCAGAACTTTTTTAGTAAGCTATGAAGCGAGCAGATTTATAAGGCTATCCAATTCCAACTCCACTGTCAAGTTTGTAAGTATGCTATTTGTACAGCTAGAAAGGCTTCAGACTCTACTGTGAATACTGGCAGTGGCTTCAGCAAGGAGTAGGCATGGGTTGAGGTTTGCCAGGTTACCTTAGACATGGCCTAAAACCCGCTTGGGATTCATTTACTTGTTCATTGCCTTAGAAGTCTGTTTGGTTTACTGCTGCCACGTTCTCTAACAGGTCTGATGGAATCCTTCATACTGGGCTTCTGGAAAAAAAAAAGAATTTTCATAACACATTTCATAAATGTGTAAGTAGTATCTTCATTTGTCAGTGAGGTACCACTGCTGTCTGTAGAACTGTCTGCCCACTTTTCTGAGGAAAAATGTGTGCTACTCTTCAGAAGCCATGTGCCCCTTAAGCTTGGAAATAGACAGTTGCACCTGTGGTCTCTGCTACCCACTGCTTGGTAGCTACTAAAACTTCTAAGTACCTGCAGGCCTCCTGTGTTACAGGTTTGCCTGCTGAAAATACCTGGAGGCAAACCCTTGTAAGTCATTCCAAATTCTCTCTTCAGTGAATTTGGCTTGCTGTCTTCTTTAAGACCTGAATGTCAGCCATAGCAGAGAATCAAATGTGTACATTTTCAAGTTTGTTGGATGGATAATTTCTTCAAGTGACTGTTAATGAGCAGAGTGTACATTACATCTGACCTTCAGGCTGCATTGGATGTGTAGGGCCTCCATTGTATAGCTGTTCTGCCTGTCGATGAGTGTAACTTCTGGTACAACTGGGCTTTCGGTTCAAAGACTAGCAAGTTCAGTTCTCATTTCCAAGAATCTTCAGTAATATCACTTGAATTCAAGATTTCCATTAGCTTCAAGCTATATAAATTGTCCTCATAAAGTGCTCACGGAAAAGGCAATGAAGGCAAGCCAAGCCTGGTCCTCTGTGCTTAAAAGGAGACTTGAAGGGGTCTATTCCTGTCATCTGTGCAGGTGAGTACCTGACGTGAGTTAGAATGAAACTACATAGTATTCAGTTTGAAGTGATTTCTGAGAAATTGCTCCTGTTATAAACACTAAAATTCTGTGGCATGGCTGTGGTGGGATACGTCTTTGATATCAGAAGACTTAAGACTTAATGCCACAGTTCGTTTGTGCTGAGCCTGAGCTAATCAGCATCTCTGAGAGAGACCACGAACTTTCCTGGGCTGGGTACAGTGCTGACAAGCATGTGGGATGGCCTCTTAGAAGTTCAGGGAAGCTCTTTGGAGGATGTGTAGGCATCCCCTTAGCACTGACCTTTCAGGAGGAAAGAAGGAACACAAGGGGGATCTAAGACACCTTTGTGCTCCTTGCTTCTAAAGTTTAGCAGAACTGGTTAGTGGAAATTAATGTATTCTGGAAGACCTAAAAACTCACCTAAGAAATTTCTTTGGTTGATGGCATTACATAAAGATTGTAGGACTTTGACTGTGGCTTCATCTAATCATGGCTCATTTGTAGGAAAATGTAGAAGGGTTTTTTTAAACATTTATTTCTTTTTAGCTGACATTCTTATAAAATATTTACAGTTGCATTAGTTTCCTTTTGTATACTTGGTGACTGATTCTTGTGATGATGCTGCAACATTAGAGCAGAGTTGTTTTCTAGTTTTTGAGGAGGATTCATGTTACATATCTACATGGTGATTGGAATTATTTGCATAGTTTTCTTTTAATGTGAAGCTCCCAAGAAATCCTAGTTAATCTCCAACAAAAACATTTTCTTTACTTATACTCTGAGAGGCTTACTGTCATGACTTTAAAATGTGCTTACACTGTGACTGGCTGGTTGGTGCTTGTTTTCAAAGATTCTGCATTTATTTTGCATTCATTCCTATCTTAACTTCAACCACTTTGAAAGACTGCAAACCACATCGTAAATACATAGGCTGACCCTGTGAATTTTATGGTGTGGAAGTCCATCGTATACTTGCTGGTCATAGTAACAGTGGTATTATTCATGTAGAGTTTCTAGATTTTTACACGTGAAAGCAACTTTCCAAAGCACAATATTTCTTTCTTATGGTTAGGATACGGTAAGACCAATTAATATATATATGAAATAATTTTGCCTCTAGAAAGACCTCAGTGGCTGAAGTGAAGCTTTAAGTGCATGGATGCTGACCATTTGATAAGCCTCTTCCCACCTGCTCTTTATTGCTTTAATAATAATAATTAAAGTGCCCAAGCACGTGTATAAGTCTCTAAGAAACAACTAGTATCTTAACACAGGATCTAGGGAGTTTTCATCCTATGGAGGGATGTATGAGCTGACACTGGCTAGGAGGCACTACCTGAATACAAGAAAATCCAGCATGAGAAATGATAAGAAGTGAATAAAAGGCAAGTGCTAATATACCTGATGGCATTTGGCAGGCTGTGTTGTTTTCCCTCAGTCTCTTCATGCCTGCAAAGGGAAGAAAATAAAGACAGTGTGAGGAATGGGCTGTAGTGAGTGAAGGACAGTGGAGGGAGCGGGTGGTGTCTCTGATATTGATGCAGATCTTGAACTTGTTTATTTATAGCTTGCATGTCTCATGTATTTGGAAATAGAAGTGCTATTTGGTCACAGTCCTGCAGTAGCGCATGCTTGGTAAGGTGGAATAACTTAGTATTTTGATACTTTTTTAAAAATATTTTTTATTTTAGTCTTTGCTACTACTAGTAGTTTATAACAGTTTATTAATTTGTTTCTTTTAAGGTGAGTGTGTTTCTCTTGAGACTGACAGACGCATGCTATTTCTAAATCATACGAAGGCAGAGCTCTCATCTGGGTTTTCTGGCCTAAACTTGAGATGCGTTTTCGTGTTGGCAAAGGGATAATTTTTGGACTGTGTTCAAGGTCTCAAGATTTTACCATATCTGGATGTCCACTTGTCTTGCCCGTGTTCCCCTTTGGCTTTCATTTTTCAACAGCTTACTGGCAGCAACACTGAAGGAAACAGCCAATTTTGAGTGACAGACATGGAGTATTCTCAGTAAGGGCTCCCTGAACGAGTGAGTGCAACTATTCACGTCAGAAGTTTAATTCCCAGAATCAGTCTCCTTCATTTGGAGAACAAGAAGGATGGTTTAATGGCTGTGCAGCCGATTAAAATTAATCGGGGCTACACAAATTGAGAGATGTAGACAGCTATCAGTTGCCAACTGAGTTAAAACAGATTGTTAGCCAGCTCTCTGTTGATTTGATTAATGACCCGAATGAGTTGTTTTTGAGCATATCGCTGCCAAAGTGTGCTAAACAATGAAAACAGGAAACTTGTGTGTCTTGACTCTCTTTGCTACCGTTGTGTCACCAGACATTACGAAATGGAGGCTGTGCTGTGCGTGGGCTGAACAGCATGGAGAAGAAAAGGATATTTAAGGACTGATTATACCTCTGCCACACCCAGGCCATGGACCGCTCTGAGATGCGGGAACTGGCAATGATCTGTGAGGAACCACCTGCTTCCTTGAGATTGCAGGGATATATCTCAGCATTTGGTCTCTGCCCCAACATATGTTTCCTGCTCTTGGGTTTGGGACTGTGAAGAGACCGTGGCTGTAGGAAAAGGAATTTCAGAGTTGCCCTTGGAGCATCTTGGAGCTCTGGATCGAATGTGCAGGGCAGCAGGGCTTCCTTCTCCTTCCATTGTGCCAACAGAGAGGTAGAAGGGGAGAAGGACACAAAAGAGAATGTGTCCTAGTTATGGCAGATACTGGGAGCAAGTGGCAAAGAGGAGGAGGAAATCAAGTTTGTGCATTGGGAAAGCATCCTATCGTTTAGTTGTGACTGTATTAGGAAGCTTGCAGCAGCCCTTGTGCAGGCAAACCTCTTATGAAGCATCCCAATTTTCCCAGGAAAGCTAAGGGTGTTTGCAGTCTCCTGTAGCTGCTTCACAACAGAGTGTGTTCAGCATTTGGTAAAAACTTTTACCACTTTTTTGTAAGTATCTAAGACGGAAGTTGATGATGTCCATGACTGCATTTTTCACAGATAGCTTTTGCAAGGCTGGTAGGGCAGAAATGACTAAGTGGGAGATGACCATTCTGATCCCTGTGTCTGAATGCTGTACTAACAACTGGTAATGTTTATTATCCAGTGTAAGTTGAAGGTGCTGTGAGGAGAAGGTGGAGGATACAGTAGATGTGAGCAGGTCCTTCTTTATCTCCCGTGATACCTGTTTCATTTTCATCTGTGTTAAATATTATCACTAACTTCTATAAAATACTTTGTATTAAGCACAGTAATAAATGCAACAGTGATGATTAAGTATTTCTAAGATTATTACAAATCTAAACCTAAGAATGCTTTTTATGTCTAATAAACAAACATATTAATAAATTATTCTTATGTAAACATCTGAAGGTAAGACAAATATAAGTCTGCTTGCTCATAAGCCAGGACCAATTAGTTCATGAAAGAACTGGTCAGCCTGTCAGTAGACGTACATCGAGTACTTTCTTTTCCCAGAGGAGCTTTTTTGTGAAACCAGTTCCCTGGCAGACGTGACCAGCATCCGTCTTTCTGTGCGCGGTACAGTAGCAGGCAAGGTAATGGAGTAATTCTTCCCAGTATCAGGCTGCAGCACACCCAGGTGAGTACAATTCCATTTCCAGGCCTTTAAGCAAAAGATTCCTCCATTTTAGGTTTTAATTAAATATTTTCTTCTATTAAGCTTTAGTAGTCTTATTGGTAATCTTTTCTTTTTTCCTTTGAATAAATTGGCAGTTTGGATCATTAGTTTACTCAGATACATGTGGCTTAAATCAATGAACCTTTCCTGGTGTTCTTATAGGAACTGAGAGCAGCCAGGCAATAAAGCAAATTGTTGTACAGGATCAGGTGGAGAAGGCTTCCCCTACAACCATTCCAAACACATGTACTCACAATTCTCCTGGTAGATGTTTTACAGCTGTGTAAATACTCAATTATTATGTGCTGCTGCTTATCAGCTTTCTTGCTTCTTTTCTAAAACTGTAATACTGATCTGAATTCTGTGTGTAACGTTTCCTTTTCCAACTCAAACAACTCTTTCCCTTGAGTTCATGTATTTAATTGCAGCTCTAGGTCAACTCTTACCTTTTTAAGGTAACATTTCTTTCCTTTTGATCTTGATACCAACTTCAAATGTTGTAATAAATCATGCATACACCACATCCTAAACATCCAGTCTGGAAAAACTGCTGTAAAGCTGGAATCGCCCCCTGTTCTTAATTCAGTGAGCCAGGAAGGTCTAAAGAAAAGAAACTTACAAACCACTGTTTTTGTTTTTACTGTTATTTTGGGTGTTGTAACATTTTTGAGCCCACTAGTTTTAGTTTACTTGTTATAAGCGCTGCTAACTTCTATCAGACTCCAGAGGGCAGTTGTCAAAGCACTTAAAATAGCTCACAGATCCATCTGATAGCTTAGTTTTGAATGTGGCTATTATGGGAATATTTTAAAAAAAATGTAGACTTCTGTGACATACCTAATTATGTGCTGTTGTGCCCCATTTCCTCATGACACACAAGCACATAACTACAAGATCTTTTTCATCACAGTAATGGTGGTTCTGGTCACGTTCTGCTGAGAGCTGGATACCCTGATTCAAGCTGTGTCTGACTTGTTCAAGGGTGCAAGGGCTAGCTGAGAGTACTTTCTTATTACTAGCTTATCTCTGATAAGAAACTTGAATGTCTCTAAAATACATGACATGTTCTGGTGCAATTGGAGACAGACAGATGAATGTGTTGTAATAAGGTACTATAAAAATGCATATATATTCCCTGTGTGTTTAAAATCTGTTCTGTGAAGAGAAGTTTCCTTCATAGCCCTACTGAGAGACCTCTCTGCCTTTAGTGTAATGGTGTCTTCAGGCTTTCTGTGCAAACGTGACAGAAGGAAAAGTATTTGACTGAGGTTTAAAATGGTCTCAGAAATAAAGCAAGCAGTACTTTTGGAGTGTTAGAGATTACCTTAGTGCTCATTCTGGATTATTCTTCCCTTGTTCTTTCTCTGTCAACAGGAGTTATACAATCCACTGGCCCAGTACTCTTGAGATAGTGCATGTCAAATCATCCTTTCAGCCTTACTTAACTGCCTCATCTTTTCCTCTGAGCTGTTTAGTAATGATTTAACCATTATTATTTGACTTTCCTGAATTAGTTTGTGTGGAAGGCTATATAAGATGCTAGAGGTCATCTTATAGCTGGAAATGTGCTTTGTGTTAGTAGATATGGAGCATGCTCTCTGCTAATGAAGTTACTCTGCCCTAAAGCAAAACCAGAAGGTACTTCAAACCCCTCTTTCCACTCCCTGAAATACCACACTGGATGTCACTCATCAAATTCTAAAAAGGGGCAAGTGTTTTTGTAGTGCTTTAGTATAACTCACTGAAGTACCACAGCAAAAATACTCTGTTTCCTCTGAACCTGGATGACTTTACCAGGGAGCTCACTTTAGTATTTAGTGATTTCTTCACACTAGCAATTGCAATTGTGTAATTTGATAAAGTAAAATTTCATTTAATCAGATTAATAGTTTTAAAACTATAGCTTTCCTAAAGGGTTTGTGAATGAATGGACACATGGGAAAACTAATATGAGGTAATTTTTAAAGCAGCTTGTTGCGCTGCATCAAAACTCTGTGTGGATGCTTTTCTTCACCATTAAAGTGGCCTAATTTGATTTAGTACACTTCCAAACTTAAGTAACAAAATCTTATTAAAGTCACTTTAATTCTGAAGGAAAGCATCCACATAGTGTTTAACTAATCTTTAGATCATATGTTAAACTAATGCCAGCTGACTTCCCTAAGCATCCCTGCGAAGCCGTGTCCCAAGAGCTGTAGACCTTGTCTGAGAGCTTCCATCGGCTTCAGTGACAATTTTTTTGCAATAAAGGTGGCAGTCAGGCCCAATTATATAATGTGTATATAGTGTGGCTAAAATGCAAATATGTCATTCATTTCTACCTGGTAGATATGCTTGCTAAATCCTAATTTCATTTAATACAGACTTAATAGAACTGTAAGGAAATGTTTTGCAAGTAGTATATTATAATAGTTTTTCTTCACTATTGCAGCCTTTTAAAATAAAAATGCATCCAAAGTATTTAAAGTATGCTTTACGTTTCTGTTACAGGTGAGACAGAGCACCTGTTGGCATGTATTATTGGTTTCAATGTAAACATTAGGGACTGGTTGCAGTAAAGTAGCTGTAACCCATTTCTATAATTGATTTGTACATTTTAAAAAATGAAAAATTAGGCTTTATATAAGTGCTTATTCTTTCTTGATTGGCAGCATCTGAAAAAGACAATCACTGATCTGTGTTTCCAGGTCACTGGAACCACCTTGTTGCTCTAACATAGCACTGCCCCAATAGCACTCGGTCACAGGGGGTATTATATGGGGAGGTTATGACCCAGCTTTCAGAGTATTTTGTATGTTTTGCTGGGAGGGAGGGGAACACGCAAAAGATAAATGTGTCACAATGTATGAGAGGCTTCATGTAGGATCCAGGGGATGGTTGCATCCATCACATAGGCCATTTGATCATGACTAATCTGCTGTGGAGAGGGTAAGCTCTGATCAGTGCAGAGATTAGTTATTCTGTATCATCTGGCCTGTGGCCGGGGATCACTCCTGAAAACAGGTGCCTTTTGGAGTACCGATGCAGCAGCCATGATGATGTTCAGGAAAGGTCCCGTCGCCACTTGACTGCACTGTATATTCAGTAAAACATCAGCTGAGATCTTGACATCCAGAAAACAAGAAAAAGTTGAAAGCATAAAATACAGCACTTAGTAAGTGCATTCATAAATGTCTTCTATTGGTAGGTAATTATGTGATCCAGTGTGAGAAGATTTTTGTAACTATTGGTAGTGGTGTCCCAGGAATGTTTAGCAGAAGACAGGTGCAGGTTTGTTAGAGAATTTGTATGGAAGTGTTAGATTTTCTTTCTATTTGTGTTTTCCCTAAGGGCTGAAGCTAGAGCTTAACAAAGACTTGCATTGACCTCAGTGGTATTTTTGAAGCAGACCTCAAACCTCAAGAAAAATCCTTATGTTTTGATATATTCCTTTCAGGACACTCCAGAAAGAAATAGCTTGAAAATATCTTGGCAGATAAAAAAGTTAGAAGTACGTGAATGAAGCCTCCAAGGCATCCTGCTCTAGCCGAGCTGGCGTTCTGTTTGGCAAGCAGAAATCCGAGGAGATGCACACCATACTATGTGTGCCCTGATCCCGACTATTTCTGACAGCTGCTTTAGTCGGTCTGTTTTTTTGGTTTTGCATCATCCTGTTTTACAGTGCCCCACTTTAAGGCAAAGCAGTGTTGCAAACGATTGTCAGAGGAAGGGGTGAGTGCTGACTTCCCAGATTCAAAATGTTTAAGAGGAATGTTGGCTTTGACTTCAGCACCCTGTGATTGGGACTGTGTGTGGAAGCCAATATTTGCGAGGCATCAATAGAATTGGGACATGAGCTACTACTGTTTCAAGAGCTAGTATATTTCCTTTAACTTCCTAAGTGTATGGGGGAAACGCTGGCATAAGAATCGGTAAACTTGGGCCCCATTTTACCATCTAGGTATTCTGAAAAATGCCATGGCAGGGAGGGCTTATGCCTTACTTTGATTAATTTGTGAGATGGAGAGTTGTTTGCGATAGTGAGATACTGTCCTGGAGATTAGTCTGTGGTTACTGTGTGCCACAGCATTTCCCTGGTTTAGAAGCAATTATAGCTGTTGATCTCTGACCTGAGAGAATTTACAACCCGTTAGCATGTGCTGATTGCATCCATCAGCAATCACAGCCCCATCCATAGGTGACATGATGGCCTTGAAATCCTGAAATGGGTCAAAAGTCGTGTCACATAAAAATGCCTTTGAAAGCGCAGAGCTGTCTGGGAGACTTACCAGGCAAATGGGCCAGGGTTAGCATCTCTTCCTGACTTAATCCACCCTTGCACCTGGTTATGGGTTTTAAAAGTCTTTGCTCTTGTAATAGGATGGTTAACCAGCATTCTGGCATGTTCTGTTGGCCAGACCAGACCGGATCCACTGTAGCCCTGTCTTGCAGCTACTCTTGCTGATGGTCTTGTCATCTCTTTGAAGAGGATCATCTATTTCTTGTCATGATGGGGATCCTCCTCCCTGCATCACCCCATCTGTTCATCACACTCTCACCCACTAATAGAATCAGGTGCTGCATTTTTCTGTTTGCTTGTTAAAAAATTGTTCCAGAGCTGTTGGTGGAGAATTCACATGTTTTATTGCATTTCTTGGAGTTGGTCAGTAGCTTCATGATGTGGATGGTCTGACAACAGGGATTCTTCCAGGCCTAGTACAAGCCTCCCATCTCTCCAGATTGTTTTCTGTGTGCTTGTGTCTGTTGTGTTTGAAATACATGTTGTTTTGTTTCCCTGGGTTGTTAAAAGTGCCATTGGCAAGACTAGATGACAGTGTCAAACACATTGCCATTAGCATAAACGTGCACGAGAGTGGTATTTTGACTTCTAGGAAGGTTGCATTTCCCAATAAAATAGTAAAGGGGAAGAATGTTTTGCAAGTGATTCATTGTTTGCTGAGATGATTATATATCTTCTTCAGACTGTTTATCGACTGTGAATGAATGTCATCCATTTCCCTTAATAAAAGAGGAACCTTCCTAAAATAAAAGGTACAAAGCTAAAATTGTACACCTTCAAAATTGCACTCTGACAGTATAGAGAGTTTAGGTCTTATGGGTCAATACCCGAGCAAGCTGAACAGATAGTCTCGTTTTCATTTCAGCAAGGGAGTTTTGCCTTCACCTTGGCTAATTCACTTCTGTGGCCTTTTTCCCAAGCATGGAGTAAAAGTAACACTTTATTTTCCCTTCTGTAGATCTTGATGTAATCTGTAAGCTCTTCGGGGTAGGGACTGTTCCTTACCCCGGCCAAGTCAGTACTCACTACTCTTGTTTTACCGCAGTAAGGATCTTTAACTCTGTTTATCAGCTTATACTGATGAAAGCCCTGCCATAAACATTACTATACGAGCATAGAAACGTTTCGTTCAGTTTTTCTTGGTATAGCTCATTTTGTTTTGCTGAGTTTGACAAAGCTAAACCATAAACAGTTATGATAAGTTTGTCTATAATAAGCACATTCCCTGACGAGGTGTTGTGGCAAAATTTATTAAATATAGACTTCATCCTAGGGTGTACACAAAGCTGAACGCAATTAAGCTGTGTCATGAGCAAAGCCTTATTATAATAACAGATAAAATCCTGAAGCTGGTCTTGCCCTTAAAATTGCACAGCCATGCTGAGCGACAAATAATCCAGTACTTCGCTCCAGCTGAGGTGTTTACCCAACCATGTTCTCTTCTCGACGAGAAACTTTTTAAGGTAGATGTGCTTTGCAGTCTATCACCAGAATTGATACAGGCAGGAGGTATCCCATGGTGCGAAATGCAGAGTTAGTGGGTTCCCCCTGAGAGCGTCGTGCTGGCAGCGCACTCTCCCCTCTCTGTCACACTGCGGTCCAACTTGGTGACCTTTGGTTTTGCACAGACAGGAGTTTAATCACATCTAGACTGGTCCCAGCTGGTTAGATCTCTAAATAGTTGCTTTGTGCTTGCCTGGAAATAGTGCGGTTCCAAAAGGAAAAGTTGTTTTTTGTCAGTTCAGTAGAATACTCTGCTTGCTGAGACGCCAGCCAGATTGTGTACCCGGCGCAGCTGCTGGGAGCTTCTGGGAACAAGACCTTGGGTCAGGCCGCTGCGCTGCTTCAGCGTGTCCCCTGGGCAGCGTGTCCTAGCTGTAGCCCAAAAGTTACTGTGCAGACCTGAAATGGAGGCTGTTAATATAAACCTTGCTCCTCCACACCTTGGCGGTGACTCTGAGAGAGAGCAATCTCTGCGAGTACAGAGGATGCAGATAGCATGTGTTTTACTGGTAGCAAGCACAACTGAAGCCAGTCAGTCTGTGTAATGTAACACAGGGCTCTTGTTAGAGGCAAACAATATGATGTTTCAGTTTGAGCCTTCACACATTTTACTTATCACTACTTGTGTGGGAGGGGAAGGTGCCATAGTCTGCTCTCCCACACTGCAGAGTGAAGGCGGAGCAATCCTGTGGGCTTCCTCAGAGTTGCTCCTTCTTTGTGTGGGTGATGCAGACAGAAAAGCTGGTTTTGAGGTAGCTTAAATGCTTTGGTTTTGCTTTGTTTCTTTGTGTCCAAGTCAGAGAGAGAAGCAGCGTTGGTTAAGAAGGTGGGAGGCTGTTAGTTCTGCTGGAAGAACATAGTAATTTTTCATAGGGTTTCAGTGCTTTTTGGCCTGTAACTTCTTTTCAGCACTGGACCTGCTTACAGCATATTGAATTCTCCAGCAGAAGTTTGTAATGGTATGCTGAGAAAGGGATGCTGGTATTTTTATTAGGTAACATTATCTTTCCTCACCTTACAAAAGCCTTTGTTTTTGGTTCTGAATTTTCTGCTGTGCTTATCTACTGCATTTAGATCACCAGAGTGATCCTGTGCTCTCGTTTCTAAAACTGGGCTTTGCTGACATACCTTGGAGTTCCTCTGTGTGCTGCACAATTTGTTCAACAAATAGGCAAGACCGTCCTTTCACTCGGATTATTTTCTTTGCAAGTAAAGACTTGATGAGAGCTAATATTTTTTTATTTTTTACCAAGCCACAAAACACTATCTGTTTACTCATTAAAAAATGAACAGAAAAGATTGAGGATGAAGCCATGGCTATGTGACAGAACATCCCTTAGAATGAAGGTAGTGCCTGGAGCATCAGCCAATTTATCGGGAAAAGCCGGAGTACTAAATGCCCCGGGGCTGTTTATCAGTCTCCTGAAACCCCTAGCTTTCAGAGGGGCTGGGCTAACCCACTTTGAAGGAAACCAATCCCTGACCTGGTGACTTGAAAGAAATGCAGTGAGCTGCCTCTCAGATGTCTACCCCCCATTACGGCATTTTCTCATCTAACTGAAATCTATCTACAGCAATGCTGTCTCTTTTAACCCAGTTTGTCTAACAGAAATTGGCATAAACTCTCTTTCTTTTAAAGTACTTAGAATTTATACTTTCGAGGGACTAAATTTCCATGGCTTAGACGTGGGTTATTTGTTATGGTAACTGCACTGATTGGAAATACTGATGGTCTGACAATGAGCATACCAAGCGTAGAGCCACTATGCAATACAGGCGCTGCATTTTTGTGGCCAAGGTGTTGATTTCTCCTTGAATGGCAATCTCAAAATGAAGATTATAATATTTCACAATCTTTGAAAAATATTTATTTGGACTTAAACTTCAAAGTTAAATAGTACCTCTGAGCGCAATATATTTATGCGGTAGCTTTACTTTATAGAGTGTTTGATAATGCTAGATTTGTAGAAGAAAAAGGATATTTTTTCCAGTGACTTGGCTGTAATAACTGAGAAGAATAAATGTCCTGATTTAATATTTACGTAGGTGTCCTAGTAATAGGCATCCTACGTCCTAATTATGTAAGAAAGAAAAGTGTCAGTGCTGACATGAGATCATATATACTTGTAGAATAAGAAGCACAGATATATTATCTATACCTTATTTTACCTCCTGGCATTAACACATCATGAAATGAGCAGAAACCATTTTATGATGCATTGATTTAGACCTGGTTGATACCGATACAGAGTTTCGTATTTTGTTAAATAAGAGTGTGTTGCCATCGTGCTCAGCATTTCTCAGGTAGCTTACAGATTGCACTGCCTTCCTTCCCCCCCACCCCCCCAAGGTATTACTAGGGTCATTAGAGAAAATATTTATTCATAAGGAATTTGTACCTTAACATATCTTAATTTTCCAACCCTGGTATCTTTGGAGTTTTATTTGATATATTTCTTCTAATTTTCTTAATTTTACTATCTGTACTTTTGAAGTCTAGAAAATAACTCCATCCTGTATTTATGGAGAAAGCAAAAAATAACTAGCTGGTTTCTGTTGTTTAGTTTTGTAGAGTAATTTTTCAGATGTAATGGTCCTATTCATTTATGGGAAAACTTTACTCATGTGAGGGGAATGTTACTGACTTCAGTGTATTTAAATCCAGCAAATTGGAAGGAGTGAACATCTGTAGGATGAGAGTGCTAGCTGTAAGTAGACAGGCGCTTTTAAGTCCTTCTAAAATAAAAATCTCTAACTTCATTCATTATGGCCATTTCTATTAGGAAGAAATTTTTAAATGCACATGTGGCTGTTTTCTAGGGAGTTGTAGACTGCTTAAATGTCCTTTTGTGCCTTTGAAATCTCTGCTAAAGTTTTTATGAAACATAAAACAGAGGGAATGCAATTAATTACTGCAGTCCCCTATCATTCAGTAGCAAAGAGGAACTGTTAAATGCTTTTAGGGAACTATGTCATAATAGAAAATTATTGTTATTCTTTAATATCAAGCTGGCAAAGCAGGGAATACAAGGACTAATTATGAAGGATGCAAAACAATCACACTTTACAAAGGCTTTGTTTATGGCACGAGTTTGCCTGTAAAAGCAGAGAGGATAAAGGAACTAAATGACGGAGAATCTCATGTACTCTTAAAGTCACCGGTGTTTTGTTTTGTTTTGTTTTTGATTGGCAATTGATGCTTCTTTGTGGCTTAGATAAACCCTTTAAATCTCAGGTGCTTTAAAAAAATTGTCTTCCTTTTAAGCAGTGCTCTCTGCTTTGCAAATTAAAGTCTACCCAATGGTATAGAGCAGCTAAAGGTTTTCCTGCTTTTAATGAATATAAACAGAAATTTTAATCAGGGCAGGATCTTCGTCTAAATAAGGGCTGATGGTTTGGTTTGGTTTGATTTGATTTGACTAGTCCTGATTCAGGAAAGCTTTCCAATTTCAGTGTAGCATAGAAACGGAAGTTAGATTATGCATTTAACCTGTTCCTGGGTAGGGATGGAGGTTATTATGTTCTGATATGCTTCCCTGGATATAGCTGAGGATGAGTGAAAGCCCATTTGATTAAACAGATCAGGGTAGTAAGACGACTGCGTGTCATACCTAATAGCTCAAATGCATCTAACCAGTTTTGCTCATGGCTAAATTACAGTTTAAAAAGAACAAGCTAATTTCACACGGCGTTCTTTAGTGGGAACAGTAGTGTGACAGTTGCTTTGTAAACCATTTCAATCTGTTTATTTTGAAGGAGCTTTCAGGGCAATAAGAGATGATCAAATGTTGCTTTGTAGCTCATCTTGTAAGTCTGATGTGGCCCGAGTCCTTGTTAGTGCTGAGAAGTGCCTCAATGCCCAATAAATGTACTTTTCTTCTTTTCAGCGTACCTTGACTGCAAGATTAATGCTTTGGGCTAAGGGGAACCTGAATGATGGTAAAAGGAGACTGGATAATGTGGATGGGAAAAACTTGGGCTCTGTTAAAGTTCATACCAAAATTCCCATGAGCTTTGATGGGGTGGACTTTTTGTTCACAGTAGTTCATGTGTACCTTGATTTAACAAAACTTTGGGCTGGGACTGGAGTGTTTGTATTTTAACTAATTTGTGACCAAGTAGGGCTTTTCAACTAAAAAGTACAGTGGCATATATTATCAACATCAATATTACATCTGAAGGGCAATATTTTTTCATAGTGAAAGGAAGTCTTGTGTAGCTGTTCTTAATGTGGGTCCCATCTTATCCTCCCTTGCTGTTCTAGCACTTACATACACACACCCTAAATGCACACAGCCCCCCGTGCAGGCTGACGAGATGAAATCTGTGCTGTAGATCAGCTGAGGAATATTGTTTAAATGTACTTTAGAAGGTTTCCGATTTAGCTTTGCATTGTTATAGTAATAGACTCTACACAGAGAATACTTCTCTCAGTGTATTAAAATGCTTCAAAATAAACTTTATGCTACACTAATATGTTATACTGGCACGTGGTCCCTTTCATAGGAAAAAACTCCTGCTATGAAACAGCAATTTGATATATGCTTCACTTACTTGCATGATTATTCATATGGTACATTACAGATCTGATCCCCTGTGTTACTGTACTGAGGGCTGGCAGCTGTTATTGTCAAGTCTTTTGTAATTTCTGCTACTCTTTTTTTAAAAAAAAAAAAAGTAACAAAAAATAAGAGAGGGGAAGAGAGAGAAAGAAACAGTCTGCACCTAGCTTATGTTAATACAGCCTCGCTACTCAGTGCAGCTTCATGTTGATGAGGCTGTGGTTCAGATGTAGCCCAGCCAAGCTCTGTGTCACAGCAGCTGGAAAAGAAATAATGTTTTAAATGTTTAGTTCCAGATAACTTGCTTAAAACAATTTTGCCTTTTGAACCAGCTATAATCCTAGCCTGGACACACCATGAAATATACCGATGCACATGTGTACGTATATGCACATATGCCTCTGTGTGTGTATATATATACACACACACACACATATGCTTGTGTACACAGACACACAAATATACACACATGGTATAATGGAGTTAGTACTGCCATGTTAGCAGCGTGACTCTAGCAGTAACTCCATATTTTAGTTGCAATCTCTCCTGACTAATTCTTGTGAAATACAGTGTTTTTGAATGCGATCTGTGCATTTTAAGAGCTTTACTGTGAGGTTATTCTTCTCTTTCTTATGTAGAGCTGGTAGAGCATATTTTCTCCAAATGTTTGAGATGGTAAATTTTTTTTAACAGAGATTGCTTAGTTCATCAGATAGACAGCTGTTATAAAACACTTCTGTTTTTGTAAGAAATATGTACAGTAACACTGGAAAATATGGGACTATTCCTTATTTGGGCCACCAAAGTGAAAATGTTTCCTTTTTCAGTAAGAAAATATTTTTTTAATGGAAGTCTGACAGCGTGTTGGTTTTCATCGAAATTTCTTGTGAGAAAAATTCTCACTTGCTTATCAACTCTTCCCCTAACCCGGGGAAAGGGTTTCTTGTGTTGCAGCTTCTCCTCTGTTACGTGCAGCCTGATCAGAAATGTAAGCACTTCATGGCCTGCTGAACAGATGGCGATGTCCTCCTTTGGCAAACAGGTGTGCGCTTTGGCAATGCGATAGCTGGAAAAGGACAGGCTTTTGGGTACACAGGCCGTTCCTCAGGTCTGTCCTGTCTGTACCCACTGGCTCAGTTAACTTAAGCTATTTCCTCTCCTGCATCCTTCTATCATCACTACTCCTAAAACAGTGAGGATGTGCATCATTTTTCCTGTAAGATAAGTGGGCAAGGGAAGTGTTTTATTACTTGCCTTTAGTTGACCTTGTGTATTCTAACTTAACAACGTGTCTTTGCTCGGTTTTCACAAGCTAGTGACTGTATGCTACCTACCCATGGCAGAAAGGTACCTTCTGTGGCAGAGAAGGCATACCATGTAGGTGTAAAGCTGCCAGCACTGCAGGCAATAAAGGACTTGGGAAGTGACACGCTGATTACGTGGGTGGTGGAGTTACGTCTGCAGTGCCATTTGGCTACGTAAGGGATGGGTACAGTTAAAAGCTACAGCAAAAGTTGCGTGTTGGTTTAGGATGTGTTTGGGGTTTTTTTTAATTCCTGTTTTAATCTTTAGCGCTTTCTGATCTGAAATGTCTTTTTCCCTTTCTCTCCCTTTAAAAAGAACAAGGGGGAGAGAAAGTAATTTACCACCAAGTAACGTTTTCCATCTGGAATAATCTGGTTTGTTCTTGCTCTGGCTTCCTGTTTACTTACTTAGGAAAATAAATATGGGTAATCACTATGGCACGTGCAAAACATAGATTATGTTTTTTAAATGGGTACCCGCAGGTTATTGTCAACACCACCACCCAACAATAAATACTTAAAATGTAGAAACAATTTATTTTTAAAAACCCACTAAAAGTTTTATGCTCTAGTTTTTATTTGACTTTGAAAGGTCTTTTGTAACGGAGGTGATCTTACCCAGGGTATGCTGGTTTGGGCTGCAGAGAGACAGGGAGAGTTGTGAGGGCAAGGCTGGGGCTGATTTTCCTGAAGAAGTTTATTAGGGTTTTGTGAATTCCTGTTGCTGACAACATAGTTACCTGCTTTTGGTATTAGACTTGCATTTCACAAGCAGTTCTGAAGGGATGGGGAGAGGTAGAGAGGGAGGGAAACTGATGGCTGTGGTGATACTGGGGAATTCCTGATTAATATGATGTTATGAGGCCCAAATATCATCTGTTTTTAAAACAAGGAATTTCATGGGGGATTTTAGATTTGTCTTGGAATTCAAATCCATCGTAGTTACTCAGGTGCTGCAAAACTCAGTTTGTCGATAATAAACCACCTCACTGAATGCAGCATTTAGTTTCTTAATATTTTAAGTATCTTTTCAAAGTACTTCCATGTCAAGTACGTGGTTACTTTCTTGTGTTCTCCATTCCTCCATACATTTTACACTAATCGTACTAGTCAAAAGCAGACACTGGGACTGAGATCATTGTTAAATAAGTAGCAGTCATGAACTTCCTTTCAGCTGGTGCCTATCAATAAGTCCATTTATTAGTTCGCTACTTGAAACTGAAGAATTTCAGGGATTGAAGTACTTCTGTCTATTGCTTTTCTCTTTGTTTTTATTCTTTTTCTTTTGTTTTTTTTTTTTTTTCATCAGTGTACAGTAGAGCTTGTAGGTGTTTATTGGCTTTTTGTAGTTTTATTTTTTCTTTTAAATGCACTTAACATTTTTTCAAAGAAGTGCAAGGGAGTATATGCAGTGAAATTGCCAGAGTGTTTGGAGCTTTTATTAACATGCTCCATCCCACAGACGAGAACATGTCTTCAGGTTCTTGAGTTCAAATTTTGTCTGGGCATGAGACCAAGGACTGCAAATTTACGTCCAAATCTTATATCTGATCCTATGTTAAACACATCCAGATGGTAGGTGATATTCTAATGTTAACAATCTGCTTCCCCTCCCTCTACTGCCTTTCCAAGAAGCTGCTGACAAGTATTTCTGACAGTCTTTTTTAAGTAAATGAGATCAAGTATATTGAAGGTCTTTTATAGCAACAACCCTTGAGAAAGATTTGCAGTAGTGCCGCAGAACATACGTTTGCTTATACTCTCTCCCTGCATGAAGCTTGCAGCTTGCACTGGTCTGTACCCTAAACTCTGAGCACCCATACTGAAGGAGCAGGGATTTGCAAGCCCTATAAATTGCTACCTGCTGCAAGCATTTGCATTTTCCTTGTTGTGATGTGAACGCAGAACTAAACGTTCTTGCTCCTGTACCGTGCCTGCTTGCTGCACCCACAGCCCCACTGTGCGTACCAGTGCTCTCGGGTCTCGCTCTCAGCATTGCCTGCCCAACTGCTGTGTGGGTTGGAGACTGTTCTGTAGGTGTTTCAAGGCACTTCTGACATCTGGGAGCGAGTCCAGCAGTCCACACGGATGCGGCTGTGAGACGTACTATGGTAGAGAAGGCCAAATGTGGTAACATCAAGATCTTACTTGGCACTACCTCCCTGCTTTGCAGATCTCAAATCAGCAGGACCTGCTGTGTGTGTTTTGGGGGGGGCGTGGCAGAGCTGACTGTCGAGTGGGTCACGGATGGCACAGCTCAGCCCAGGGCTCCTGATCTTCAGGCTTGCTCTGCTCCTTCCACTCTGTGCATTCCATACAAATGGATACCATTCATACACTTCATTGCTAATAAGTTGTAAGGTTTTTAATAAATAAATACATTTCTGCATAAACCTGTACAGATTTTCATCCACTCTGTTGAAGAACACTTTTTTTTCCCTACTTCCTTGTGATTTTGGTTTGCCCTGGATATAAACTCTTGCATCTAAATTATGCAGATTAGGTGATTTTATTCTAGTTCATTTGAAGGATGCGGAAATTAAGCATTTTTCCTTTATGACTAGAATATAAAAAAATCTGTCTTTGACAAAGATAATTTTGTTTGTTTTCATCTAATGATTGTCCTGATCTTACTGCATTTCGGCTCTCTAAAGTTAATAATGGCAATATGTTAGCTTTTGTGATTCCCATAGTCTGATATTTAGGTATATGTTTGAAGAGCTGCATTTAAATTACTTTGCATCATTGAAACCTAGCAATTCACAAATAGATGCTGCCCCTGGTAACATATGTTTCTTCACTTGACTTAGTTTGTTCTGCATATAGGGTAAGTCTGCCCCCCATCCCAGTTTTATCCTGCTATGCAATTACAAAATCTCATCTATTCTGAACCTCCACCTAAGTGTTTCATGTCTAGTCTAGCCTTCCTGCTGTGTAAGCCTTCAGAAATACTTGGCTAAGAGGAGAATGGTGCTTGGGTAGAAGTTAGGCTAGATGAACCTTTTTCCTTTGCTTGCTCTTTGATGAATATGATGCTAAGATGCATCAGACCCCACTACGATTCCACATTGTTTCTAACAGAGCTGATATCCTCTGCCCTCATTGAAACCACCTGTGATTCTGAATGCTGCATATTTTAAAATTGGCCAGTTTGTATATGTATACTCTGAGGTCCCATAAAAGCCCTTATTTACCTGCTACTAACCTAGTGTGCAGCGATGTGAAAGCAGTCTCCTTCCTGAACTGATTGACTGGGTAGCCAATGTCTTTTGCCTTTATTTCTTTTTGAAAGAAATACATGGTAACTAATCTATGAAAGTACTGGTGCACAAATCCTCCAAAGGAACATTTAAAGTGTGTTTCCTGATGTGTAAAACTTGTTTTGTTTTGTAGGTTTAGAACTCTGAAGGAGTTCTACAGATAGAAGTGTTTAAAATTACTCATTTTAAAATGGCACTTGCGTACCATGGGCTCTGACTTGAACTTCACAAGTGGTGATGCCTGAAAGTCTGCAAGCAGTGTTCGCTGCTGTTGGACTATGTCCAGAAATGACTCTGACTAGGTCAAGGGTTTCCATCCAACTGGAGAAACAAAAGTTTCTGACAGGACAGGAGTGGAGCTCAGAAGCTCTTTTGGATATGCGATGATTTGGCAAGACTTGTTGGCCACTTTCAGGCATGCAGCAGCTCCTGAGCAGTTGCCGTAGCAGATGCATTCCCCAGTCAGAGTGTAGAATGTGCTCTTATAATCCAACTGTAGGTATTTTCACACGCAAAAAAAAAAGATATTTTTAACTTGACAGTGTATTCTGCATATATAAATAAATAAATGTCAACCCATAAGGTAATATTCTTGGTATGCTGCACAGGACCATAAATGTATCGTATCAGGAGTAGACGTGCATCAGGTGAGTTGTAGGTTTCAGCATTGACAGCTATCATCTTTGAAGTCTGGGTACAGAGGGTGCTCGGGCTGACTCCTGGTGGACTTTGAAAGGCTCGCTGCAAACCGTGATGTCAGGTCAACAAGGAGTTAAAAGTCTATGTGTTTTCTGAAAATACGCTATATGCAACTCTTTCTGTCAAACTTGAGCTATAATGCATTGATACCAGTGAGTCATCTCTCCCTGAGAGGGGGACTCAAACCAAAGGAGTATGTGTTTATTCATTTCTGTCCTCTCAGGGTGAAATAGTTTCTCCTGTCAACTAATAGTGACTTCTCAGTTTAGAACTAACACGTATCGATTTAATTCCAACCCGGCCCTGCAGTTTCCATGTAAAGCTCAAACCCATGCTAGGACTCTAGAAGATTATGCTTTCATGATGGGGATTACAGACAATATATAATGCACAGTGACTTTTATAATCATTAAGGAAAAACTTGCAGCCTTGCTATCTGCGATGCCTGTTCAGCTCCTGAGAAGGTAGCTGCACTTTGGTAGCTCCCTGTAAGCTCTTCAAACTAATTCACATTACTGCAATCATCTGTCTAATTGTCTTTCCTTTAACATTCATTTAGCAGGTTTTGCATTATTCTGTTTGTCTGAACAAAGATAAAGATGAAGTCAGTAGAGTTACCACAGTGCAGCAAGTGAAACAAGCTGTGTGTACATTATGTGGACAGATAATAATTTATTTGCCCATGTGGTGGCAGGAGAGGGTGGGTTGGGGAAAGGCCCCCCCAAAAAACGCTTAAAAAGAAGATCTAAAATAGCTTTTTTGTCTGCTCCTTTTTTTCTGTGTACATCTGTGCTCTGTCTCCTGCTATGAAAGATTTACTGATTTGCCTGTGTGCAAACGTTAAACTAAAATTCCTGTAAGCCTTTATTAGTTGAAAGGAAGTCTGTTTTGTGGTTAAAAGGCTGGACTGGAAATTAGGAGACCTGGACTTGTTTTCCAGGCTAGATACAGACTGGCTGGGTAAACAAGAAAGGTTCACTTAACCTTGCTTTGCTTCAGGTCTTGATCTCTAATGTGGGGATTAATAGTACTTCCTTTCTCTCTTCCTTAATGTCTTGTCTCCATTCATACCTCTTTGAGACAGCACTTAAATTGATGTAATCTGGGTCTCATGGAGACTTTGTAGTCATAACTTTTAACAAAAATAAGTTACGTACAAAAAACAGAGAAGCCACTGACTTTCTTGGAGAGCAAACCCTGTTAAAAAGTTTGTACTTACTTGATTGTCAGTAAAAAAGCGACTTTTCAGCTTTTCATAAGAAGTGGGAGTACTATATGCCAAACTAAATCTCGTAATTTGAATATGCCAGAAAGTATCTTCTAGGTTGTTTCTACTTTGTGACTTTTTATTTGTGTTTTTATGTTTTCTGCTTAATCAGCTGGTGGCCGGTTTTCATGAATGCTGGTCTGAGCTGCTGACAAATTTCTCCTTGTCTCTGGTTGGTTTGTTTAACACTACTCGTACAGTTGGGTGCGTCCATTAGAAACAGTGGCCATTTGAATTTAGCAAATGGAGTTTTCTGACAGGTTCTTCATTGCTTTTGCTACTTCTGATGACATAGTTGAAAATATGTTTGGGGTTTTTTTTTATTCCGTAATCGTAGGAAATACTTGTTCTTCATTTGCTGCTGAGGTAGGAAGTTAAAGCAGGAGCAAAACAACCTGCAAACGCTGCTGTGCTCTGAGCAGTGCCATGCAGAGCTGTGGCTTGTAGGGCCCTGTGACAGGGACTGGCATATACGTCATTGATTAAAGTTTTGTCAAACAATGGTCCTTCCTCATTTTAATGCAACAGCAACGTTGCACTTAATCTAACACTCAGAGCAACCAGGGAACCATATGATTGAAATATGATGTAGTTAATTGTAAAGCTTTCAAGTAATATGACCTTAATTGATGGTTTACTGATAAAACATAGAAAATGGTTCTTTAAAATTGGATAAAGACAAGTGAATTTCAGGTACCATAACGTGACCAGCTAAAAAGTGTTTTGGAGCAGATGCTTTCGATCTGCAGAATGCTTGAAAAAGCCTTCAGAAGGTGTTGAGGATTTAACATGACTAATGCAAGGCTGTTGGCCTTTACGGGTCACTGACAGCTATGGTAGGAAGAGAGTGAAAAGCATCAGTTGCTACTGGTGAAAGTTCTTTGGCAAATACTGGCAGCTCACAAAGCAACATACCTGGGAATATGCAGAGCAGACAAATCAGGTATTGTGGCATCCCGTATGGAGGGCCGCGTGGTGTCAAGCCTGCACTTGTGGCCTCTGCAGCACTCAAAATTCATATTAGTGTTAAACTTTCTCAGCAAGTTGTGAGTATGGCTGGAGTCTGCAATGATGATGCAAATAGCTAGAACAGTTTTTATCGTGGTAAACTAACTCATTGCTGGTTAACATTGACATTTTAGTCTGCTCTGTGTGTTGATGCTGCGGTTTCAAAGCTTCATCACATTGCATTTCTATCCACACGGAGCTTTCCTGACTTCAGAGTAAGGTACCTGGAGTTAGACGAGCTTTGCCAGAGACTACTGACCCTTTGTCAAAAGTCACAATGTGTCAGTGAGCAGTCCTGCCTGGTTTAAACCAATACCTGTGGAAAGAAAAGTACATCTCTCTCCGATGGTCCTGCCTACTGCTGTTCTAACAAGAATGTGGAGGCTCCAGAGGAGGCTGGTGAGTAACCATTGCATACAAACCACTCACAGGTAACAACATGGTTTGCTGTCAACTACCCAGCCTGGATTAGCAGTGACTGCCTGCAAGCAAGAAGCTCAGTGACTCACTGTTCATCTCCTGAGCCTTCCGATTTCCTCAAAATGTTCCTTGAATTTGGGCTTAAATTAACTATTCGTAATTACCTCAGGATCTTTTCTGAGATAATTATGTGCTGTAAGTGAGCCCACCTCAGGAGGGGCATTATGTGCAACTAATAAACACCATATCACAACTGGAAGCCAAAGATGGAGCTGGTTGATTCAAGGACGAAGAGCCACTACCAGAAATACTTGAGTTTCTCATAGTATGCAAACAGCCCTGATTAACCGGAACATTTGTCAGACAAGGTAATCCATCTGACCCTGACTTTGCACACTTATCTCCTCCTTTGGACTCTGTCAAAGTGCTGGCATAATACTTCAAAAATACTTTACACTGTGATCAGCAAGATTGAGGAAAAGCTGTCTGCCCCTAGCATTTCTTGTCCTCTCATGTCCTTTTTCACCTGTCACAAGCAATCAGTATGCTACAGTGATGAAGTCAGGACCAAAGATGCTGAAAGGCCCGCTGTACTGATTGTCAAGGAATAAAGACTGGAAAATGTGCATCCTGCCAGGTCGCCTTTACTGTCATCTACTGGCTGAACTAAAGTCTTTCTCCAGACCTCCTGCATCATGAGAGAGGTATCTTAATGGTTTAGGAATTCAACCGTAACATCTTTCCCCCCTCCGTCTTTAAATACCTCCTTTTAATTCCGTCTTTATGTGCTACCTGAATTTCTGCCAAAGCATTTCTTACTAATTTTGTAGAGTATACAGAGTCTTGAGAGGTGATACTTCATTACATATTTGCAAAATGAGATTTATTTTTTTTTATGGGCTAACAGATCTTGTCGTTTACTTCAGGTTAGGGCAGTCACTGCATTTGCTGAAAGTTTGGGGTTTTTTTTGTTTTTTTTTCCTTGTCTATTCAGTTTTTCTTGTCATCATGGCTGTGTTCCTTCTATTCATAAAAGCAGCGTGTTGTTCTTCAGTTTGCAAAAATTGCATAATGTATGTATTGGTGATTAAACAGGAAATAGCTGAGAGGGAAGGAGGCTTGGAGAAAGCTTGTGGTGCCAAATGAACATTTTTATATTTTCAGAGTTTTGCTTTCCAAAGTATCCAGGCTTTACATCTGTTTAAGTGATGCATCCATCTGATATGTTTGACTATGTATACGAGTTTGGTTGATGTATAATGGTACTGAGTCAATACAACAGTTTCTCCAATGCCCAGCAATTTATGTTTTTTAAAAAAAAAAGAGGAGGAAGACTGTGAATTTGTCTCTGTGAGTGTCCTCTCATGCTCCAAATTATTTAAGTGTCCTAGAGAATCAAGGTATGAATCCACAGTCTCAAAGGATGTGCAGGTCTGGGCCTCCTTGTTGGAGTGGCAGTTTCTCATTCATCATCATGGAGTTCAACTCACAGCAGGGGGGTGCTTACTACCCCAGGTTTCACAGGTATGTGGCAGGGCGCAATTAGATTTGGAGTAGATGGTGGTGCAGACTGGCTGATAAAGTTCGTAACTGTTCAACATGGGCAGATCGCCTTAGACACTGGTGGCAGAAGCGTAGAGTTACAGGTCATTACCAAATAGGATCAGGTAGACTGGTCACCTCTAGGAATTGCGGAGGAGCGCTGAGATGGGAGAGCGGAGAAGGCACCAGCAGCCAACATCTTGTGCTTAGCTCCCTTATACAGTCATTTCTGAAAGTCTGGGAAAAGCAAATGTGGTAGTAATACAGTGGCCCCCAGGCTTGCTTTGTTTGGTATTCATTAAACATCACACTGTAGTTTATGTACTCTGTGTGTTTTTCCCAGAGAGGAGGTTTGTGCTGTTTTTTCTCAGAACTATTCTTTCTCAGAAGCTGAAGGAAGGTCCCCTCTTGCTCCTGCTGCATTTCCCCGGCTTGTAGATGCCTGTAGTCACCTTCCTTTGAACTGGAAAGTGCTAGAAGGGCTGCTTGTCAAAATTGGCTTTTTTTTACAGCTGCATGGGACAACACAGAGTAGCATCACAGTTTGCTTGGTCCCCAGTCCTCAAATGCCCCATTTCAACAGTGCAACTTGCAGTTCTTGAAGGGAAGGAGGGTCGGGAGGCTGGAGATCCACCTCTGCTTTCCCAGGGAGCTTTTCGCTGTTGTTCTGTTCTGCGTCCCTGTTACAACCTCCTGACAACTTCAAAAATGAGTCCAATAGCACCACAATCTAGTGATTTATGGGTAAAGCCATCCTGTAACAATAATTGGCTGGCCGTCAGCGTAGTCACATCTGGTTTCAACTTGTGTTCTTCTGTCAATAGCCCTAACACAGAGAAGTAGCTCCACCAGTTGTGCAGGGGTGAGATGAAAGGCTCCGGCTTGGCTGTGGTGTGTGGCAAGCCCCCGGTGTTGTTAATAGAAGCTGACAGTCTAACATCCCACTCCATCTGCTCCCAATTTATGCCTTGAGATTTATTGTCTCTTGAAAAGATAAAATAAAGACTTGTGAAACAGAATTACTAGTTCTGAAAGCTGTACGGGAAGTGTAGCGTAGCTCCCCTTCTGTGCTTTCAAATCTAGAAGTCAGAAGCAAGACATCTTTAAATGAAAGCAAAGCCCTTTCACAAGGTCTGCTGGGGATGGAGAGTAACCTGCCCCTCACTCAGAGTTTGTGGTTGCCGTTTGGCCAATGCTTGGCTTCAGGAACAGGGACTTTCGGGTCTCTTGTGTTTCTACAGTCTGAACTGGAGAATTTCATTCATTTACAGTCATAAGAGATAGACAAAATATCCTGGCTGAACCCAGAAGCCCAGATATTCTGGAGAAGATGCCAAAGCTGTTGTTTCTTAGTCATTTCTTTCCCCTAGAAAGGGTTTAGCGCTGCAGGTACAGGGCAACATAACATCACTGTGGTCCTTTGTGTCAGAAACAGCCACTGCCTGTGTTTGCAGCAGAAGGGAAACCCTGCCGAGGTTTCAGTTGGAAGACAGCAGCGAGTTCCTCTCTGCTTGGAGTATGGCTTCTGTTACTTGTAAGCAGAGTCTAGCCCAGGTTGGGAACATCATGTCAGGAAAAAATTAATGGGTCTGCAGCAACAAGGTGGGTTCTTCAGCAAGCAAAGCAGCTGCAGCCAGGATGGGTGGACGTGGCAGAGGCTGCTTCAGGCTCTTGCTGGAGCTCTTTGTGGAACTTGAGGAAAACACTTAGGGGCTGAGAGTCTGCCAGAAGGCTTTCTACGCTTTTGTCAAGTTTATACAGCTGCAGGTAACCTAGTGCTGGTTCAGCTGTGGACTTGAGTCCCCAGCTTGCAGCTGTGGCAAGTGTTGGCATTCACAAAGTGGGTGAAGCTCTTGTGCGATGGGCTTGAAGGAGTCTTGCAGAGCTGCTCCAAATTCTGCCTTCCCAGTGGTGCAGAGGGAGGGAAGGGCAACATCATTCACTGAGGACAACAGACGTAACAACTGAAGCAGTAACTGGGGTGTGAAGGGGAAAGGTGACACGAGAAAGATAATTGCCGAAGTTCTCAAAAATTATCACCTCCATTTTACTTCCTTATCCATATGGTTGTGTTTGAAAATTTGATTTGATGTGCCTTTACAACAGAAGAAACAACCTGAAAATAAAAATCTATTGTAGTCAAAAAGGCGGTGGGGGGAGAAAAAATGTTGCAGTTACCACTTCTGTGCTTTTCTCGAAAATCTAAAAGGAAAAGAGGTAATCCAAAAAGTAGCATCTAGGTATAGATATTTCAAAGTAACAGCTGTGCTTTTTGCCATCTTGTGGGATAGTTCATAGACAGAGAATTAGGATATGGGTATGACAAACATCAGTTGTATAGAACGAAACTAAGAAATTTTATGTTTATTGCTAATGTGCCTAGTTAACATATTCACACCCATCTGAAATGCCTTATCTCCCCTCGCTGCAGGACTTAGGCATTTGAAAAAAGAACTCAGCAAAATTACTCATCTAAAACTGCGGAATGACTGGGAACGAAAAATATTGACATGGGAGGACAAGTGTTTGCCAAAATTTTTGATTTGTGGAAGTGTCAGATTGTTTTAGGAGAACCTGCTGTTTCTGTTAGAACACTCTGTATTCAGCTCTGTTGAGTTGCTTGTATTACGTTTAATTTGTTTATACTACTTAATTGCCCATTATTAAATGACACAATTTAAAGTTTATCTGTTCTGCTGTAGGAAGTGAGCAAAGTTTCTATAAATAAAATGTTAACATTTTTATTGGCATTACAACTTTAATTTTTTTTTTTTTCTAGAAATCCGAGTCTTAAATGTGCAGAACTGTTTTTGAAACCTTAGAACAAAAACCTGCTTTAAAAACAGATAGATCTTTCCTGGTTGTAACTGGTAGATAGTTTTTCCCTTTCTCTGTGGCATTGCAGTTGAGGCTGATGTGTTTAGTATGCTTCCTTGCAAACAAATGTAGACTTTCTGACTTAAATTATTTTGCAAATGCAAATAGAGAATCTAAAATCATATGAATTTTGTTATTCTTAGGCATGTACTTTTAGTAATGGGAAAAATACTTTAAATTTTTTTCCTTAAACTGGGACATTTGCTACAGAACATGTTTTCTTATCATTAAAAAGATTTTAAAGAAACTATGCTTTTGGAATATAAATAATACACTGGTGATGCTTTATATATTTTCATATTCTTCTTGTAGATGACCAAGATCAACCCAATTACAACTCACGTCTACTGGTAAAATGGGAAGTAAAGAGAGTGCTGGGCTTCTCCTGACCAGGCAACTAATTTTTTTTTCATGAGCCTCTCAGCTGGGCAGCTTTTAGGCAAATAAGCTTTACTTCTGTCTCTTAGATCTGTGAATTACAGAGTACGGGAACCTTGGGCTGATAGATGCTGGAATCGCTTTCCGTTAGCTTCAGGGAGATCTGAATCAGTCCTATAGTCAGAGCAAAACAGGAAATCAGTGATTCAAAAAACCATATTTGTTGAGTAATTATTGAAATTTTGCCATTGGTCATTTCAAGGGAACTCCGTACACTGTATAAATAGAAATGGTTAAAAAGTCTCCTGTTGCAGTGTTTAAATAAACGTGTTATTAGAGAATTTTAGGAGAAGGCATGAGGAATGTAGCTAAAGTGGCAACATCACTCTTTTCTTTTGTTTTTTGGTGAAAGGCTCCTTGGGGTTTTTTTCTTATCGTGCTGCTTGAAGGGTTGTGATTTACAAGGAAAGAGAAAAGGGGGGCACATACTTCATTCACAGAAAGGGAGGTTTTCAAATGAACAAAATACTCATTAGGGACCAGATTATGAAAATGCTGGAATTCTCTGATTTCAAATCTTAGGTCTTCTAACCACTACATGTGTGCTTTGGGGTTTCCCCCCTCCCACCCTCTCTTTTGTGGATCATTCTCAGCCCTTGCTCTGGGTAACCTTTGCAACAGGTACTTTGGCTGCAGGGTTTCTAGGTGTTTGCTGCACAGAAGTGTCACGCGTGCTGAAGCACAGAATTGACTTTTCTCTGTACAGCCCGATGCTGGTACACAGCCGATGTCTGGCATCTCTGCGCGTTGCACAAGGCTTGCATTTTGTTTTTAAAAAATACAACCTCATAATCTCAGGCAACTTTTCTTGCCACTAGTGCGCTTGGGTGCCTTGGTTCTCAGGGTATCCAGATGAAATGCCCTGGGAAGACCTTTTTGGGGGAACTCGTTTTGTTTTTAAGGGGGGGTTGGAATCCTTCATTTTCTTTGGCTCTCATTTGGGCAGTCCAAAGTATTACAAATGCCCTTTGGAACTTGAAGACAGTAAATGTCTGCAATGGGACTTCAAATATATATGCAACTAATTTGAAGACAGTTTTCAAAACCAGAAAAAACTAAGTCCTTTTGAAATTCTCACCACCTTGCAATAGCGCTGGTAAAACAGTAGTAAAACAGTTATGAGAGGTGTTGCATGGCTAATTTCTGTTATTTTTGACATGCGTGTTCATTAGCACTTGACTAGTTAACAAGATTATCAAACATTACCAAATAAATAAATAAAACTAGACAAGCTTGATGGATGCAGCTGCTGTCACAGCCCACCGAGCTCAGAGGGAATTCGTAATGTTTTCTGTAATGCAAGTCACACTGTGCAGTCAGGCTCTGACAGATGTCCTGCAGTAAACTTTGGTGGTTTAAGACCTCACTGACGGCAGAATAGGCAGAAAGGCTGCTGCGGGTCAGTCTGGCATAATAGCTAAAATTTATCTTCATCGCTGGCTTAAGGCCCTGGGTTGTGCCTCAAGTATGGCACTGTACTGTCCTCTACCCACAACCCTGTTATCTTCCAATGCAGCAGACATCTGTGGAGAGTGAGATCTCCCACATCCACACCACGTTTTGCTGGAGAACATCTGGCAGGGCCTTTGCCTGCCTCTTCAGCATATGTTGCCTCTTTCTTCTCAATTCCTCCGTATTATATTTATACTTAGCGCTCTCCCATTCTAAGCAGATAGCGTTCAACACGTGCTTTGCAATGCCACGAGTGATCAGAAGCGATACTCACCAGTGGAGGAGCAGGCTTCCCTGAAGTCTTTGGTTAGATGTCACAGGGACCTGTGGGAAAGAGAAGCAGATGTTTGCATATGCATGGAGCTAGAGAGGGAGGGTGCCCTGCTCGCTTCTCAGCTCATTGGGAAATCAGAGTCGTTTGCAAATTTGCTTCAGAGGATACTAAGGTTCCTACCAGCTTGTGATTTGAAACAAGTGGTTTGTCTGTTGCTATTAAAGTTAGAAATTGCAGAAGCACAATCCACAGGGACTGCTCTGATTTCTTTCTCAAAAAGGAAACAAAAGGGGAAGAAAACAATGTACAGCTATTTAGGTTGTATGGCATGGAAAAGTGCAAAATGAGAAGCTGTAGAAAGTAAGCAGACGTGGCTATTGAAATGAAGAGATAAAGCTGAATCCTTTATTTCCCCAGACTGCAGGTCACGCTACTGCCCTTTTGTTATCTGGCCGGGTAAGTGATAACATGGTAGCTAATGATGAAGCAACAAATTTCTGTCCCAATTTTTAAATACCATACTGCAGTATTAATGGGAGCTGCCCTGTGAAATGCAATCTATTTAAGTAATCCTGTTGACAGCTGTTTTCCTCAGCCCTTGATTCACTGCTCATCTGGTGACTGCCGATTGCCCTTACCACCGCACTGGCATTTCTCTGTTTCCATGGTACTGCTTTGCATATGGAAGCAGCACTGGAGTGTGTGCCTAGCGTGTTTCTACTGTGTTAATGGTTCTCATCTGGAAAAGAGATGTCACGTCAACTGGTTAAATGAAGTTTGCCGGAAATGAGGTACAAATCTATAACTTCAGCTACCCAGAAGCCCGATGCCAGGGACTGAGGACTTGCTGTGGTATCTCTAGAAAATGTAAAAGGAGTTTGTCTTACTACAAGCTATGCCTGGATCTTTCCTTCAGTTTGGGGATTAAGCTGTAAGTTTAGGGTAATATTTTCAAGAATCTTGATTTAGATTAAATTCCTATTTTAAAAGTGATATTTTCTCCCCAGTGATGTAGAGTCCTAAGTTTCAATTTCAGTGATCTGTTTGATGGCACAATACTGTGAGTGTCAGCTCTGGTGCTTTGATGAGAACAGCTGCTGTGCTGGTGGGCACATGCAGCAGACAGGAGGGGATTAAAAATTCCTAAGTGGAAAGAAGTATTTGTCATGGGTGCTTTGTGGTTTGTAAGTATACCCTAAATCTTTCCTATAAAGAAGGATGACTCCCTGACTACTTATGAGTGTACACAAGCTCCTCCAATTACACTCTCCAATTAAAAAAAAAACAACAAAACTAAATATTTGAAATGGCATAATAAGATTGTGCAGTCAGTGAGTTAAAAGCTTAGAAATGCCAAAACTGAAGTTACCTTCATAACCTACCTATAGGCTTGTTAGGTGCATGCATTATGTTAGTCTTTAATTATGTGTTTCTGCATTAGCTTTTCTATGGTTTCTACCTTGTTCAGAGCAACAAGGAGGTGATATTCACTGAATGGACAGAGATTATATGACATCCTGTTTTCATCTCATTGCTTAGAGTCCATTATCCATATATTATACAGGATACTGCGGTCAGGTTTTGCACAGATTACAGCAATAGTAATTGTCTTGTGATATGGTGTATGGCATACCTCACTGTGGTATCAAAGCAAACCACTGTAAAGAACTGATGTCTGTTTACTACACCACTATCATGCAGGAGATATTTTCACCTCAATTGCATATTGAGAAAGCAGGGCCCTGAGTAAGGAGGTAGAATGTATCCTTTGACTTTGAGACACGTAGGTAGGATTATTTTACAGGCTTCTAGAAATTAGGCAGCATTTTATATGCTCCCATTGGTTTTGGTTGGAACTAAAGATATTGGCCCTGCAGCAAATCAGACTTGCAAGTTCCCACTATGCATGCCTTTTCCCTGAAGTGGGGAATGCATCATCAACAGCCTGCTATGCAAGGTTAAAAATATGCCTTACTGCAAAGTTTCTGGGGCGTTTGGCACCCAGTCTGCGGGGCTCAGGTGTGCTGAAAAACCGTGTCTTAATGACTGTGCCTCCTGGGGTTCTCCATGCAGTGGTAAGCTGAGCTGCCATATGATTCTTTCCCATGAATGATGGGATAAATGCTTGCCTTTCCTAAATGCCATGGAGACCGGGATAGCATTGGAGATCAGCAGCACTCAGTAGGGCTAATATATATCTCTGCTGCAGGGAGGACTGGGTACGAGCCAAAATAGAAATGGATTCTTGGCATGTGCCCATTGTGCTACCCAGCCAGCTCACCAAGGTCACGCAGGAGTTGGGTGTGTAGATGGAAGGGGCTTGGGACGAACCTCTGCATACTGGACTGAAATAGCTTGGTTACACAGGCGTGCCCAGGGAGGTTGGCCTGGCATCTTCTAGAAACTCTGGAGAAAAGAGTACTGCTGACAGCAAAACTGAACCAATTTTGACCATAAGGCTTTTGCTTGTCTTTCTGCATTTCTCAATCCCATTTACCCGTTTTCTTTCAATTCCCCTAACAAATGAAGCATCGATCAGGAGGCAGTAGCCTCTGTCACTGCTCACTCTGCAAATGTTCTCTCTGTTGTTCATCCCCTGGGCTTTTCTTGGGACAGCTCTAGTTGGCAAAGCCTCCACTGGGCCCCTGTACCTCTTGGGCCAGGTGAAGCAGAGACACAGAGTGTCCTGGTTTCAGCTGGGACAGAGTTAATTTTCTTTCTAGTGGTTGTTGTGTTTCAGATGAAAGAAAAGTCAATAATACATACTGGTTTAGTTGTTGCCAGGTGACGTTTATAGTTTTCAAGGACTTTTTTCAGCTTCCCATAGAAGCTGAGAAGAAGCCTGGACAGAGCCTGGACTGGCCAATGGAATATTCCCTACCATAGACGTCATGCTCAGAATACGAATGGGGTTAGCTGCGTGGTGGGTGCTCATGATCATTGCTTGGGACAGTGCCAATTCACCAGGTGGTGAGAGTGACTTGTGTCATTATTATTATTGTTGTTTTCCTTTTCTAATATTCTTCTATTAAACTGTCTATCTCAACCAGGAGGTTTTTTTTCCTTTGCTCTCCTTTTCTCCCTCTTCTTCCTACCCTTCTTGGGATGGGGAGGTGAGGTAAGCAAGTAGCTGTGTGATCCTAGCTGCCGGCTGGGGTTAAACCATGACACAGAGGTGCGCTACCGCAGGATTTATGGGGACTGGAGAGGAAATCTTTAGCATTGAAGTAAGAGTTAGCAGTTAAACAAACAAAAAAGGAATTATTAGAGAAACCTGTAAGTAGTATTCTCTTTTCCAATCAAAAGTACTAATTTTGCATTAAAAATATATTTTTTAAAAAAGGCATTTGAAATGCCTTGTTCTCTTCATGAGATCATCCTATAGATATAGTCCACTTAATTGCAATGTCCTTAATTGAGGCAGCCACTTTTACTGGGACATCTCCCAGGGAACCATCTTAGCCTAATGATTATCGATGCCAATGGTTGTTGCCTAATCAGGTCAGTGCCATAAATCCCGCTTAACAAGAATGTATTCACTGAGTATCAAGTGATTAAACAGTGTTTAAACAGGTGTTAAATAAGTGTGGGATGTCATGTTTAAACACAGGGAAAAACAAAATAAAATGGAAAGCAATAGGTGTGAATCTCAAACATAGTAAGTGCTATCTTTGTCCTTTCTTTTCGCTTAGCTCTGATGAGTCTCAAATCTCATTTGAAATTTTTCCTCTTTCGTCATGGGGTGAACGGTCCTGTGAATGAAAGCCAACCAGGTGCTTAGGGAATTGGCACTAGCTCCTGACTGCTCTGATTAGGTTTGCCACTCATGTAGGACTTTTGAAAGATCCTTAAATACTCCAGGAATTTGTATATGCTCAGAGATTCGTTGGTTTTTGTTTTTGTTTGGGTTTTTTGGGGGGGGGCGGGGTGGGAGGTTAGTGATAGTTGATACAGAATAGCTGTAAAATACAGTAGCAGAGATACTGTTGGGATAGCTGAATCCTTCTGCCACTATTGATTTAAAAGTCTTTGGATAATATGGGAATCCAATAGTGTGTAGTGCTGGTACGGACTGCCAGAATACTTGCGGTCCATGTATTCTGCTGCCGCCACCTTGTCCTGAATACAAACGGCAGTTGTTGTCCGTCTTTGTTCCCCTCTACAAATACAAGCTGGGCAGAAGCTCACCCCCTTTTCCCATGGCACAACTTACCCCTTAATGAGGAGGTTTATTGTATCAGGATTCTGCTGTGCAAGTCATGTTCTCCATTTTTGATCTGATTGTATGCCCTATAATCCCTATTGATTTATAACAAAATACAATTGTGACATATTTTGTGAGTATGCAGTACTAAATTAAATTTGGGAGAGAAGTTTAATCAGCTCTCTCTGTACAGATGAAGAACAAGAGGTGTGTATTTTCTAACAGAAAACTACTACTCAATATCTGATAGAAATTCTGTGGCATCGAACTGAAACCTGTGGAGTGTGGGGGTCTTCATGGTGGCCCTGGAGTCTGTCCCACTGATGTCACATGAAACGTGTGCAAGTTTCCATGTGCATCTGAAACAGTCACCCACAGCTGCCTGCCTTCATCTTAGTCTTCTAAGAAACAGGCCTTTCCTTTCTGGGCATTTTCATGGCCCTGATTGCTCTAACGTTTTGTTTGCAGACTTCTAGGTTTTCACAGTTGTTTTCCTAGCAACCATGCCAGCTTTGAGAGTAGTTATTTTGCATTCGTTCAACTGCAATACAGGAGGACTCTTTGGAATTATGGGGGGAAATTCCACCATTGCTTCAGACTGAAAGGTGACTATTTTATTTTTATTTTGACATCAGGTTAGATCAGGTGCAAAACAACTGCAGTGCAGTGAAGCATCATGCCTCCTGTCTTAATGCAGTTCCTGCTATATGTTAGTCAGTGGCTGTAGTTCTGTCCAGCCTTTTTGCGTACATGAACTTTATTTTACTTCTGAGTCTGGTTTTATCTTCTCTTTGGTCTTCAATAATGTAATCACTTAAAAAGATCAGAGAATATTTTCATCTTTTGCTCCAGAATGATTTTCATGCATCAAGTCCCTCCACTGTAGCAGAATAACTTTTTTTTTAAATTCACAAAAATGTCATTTAAATTTTGATGTAAGGTTTGGCAAAATTTGTTAATTACATTATAACTCATATTGATGTTTAGAAAAAAAAATAATCCAAAACCCTGGTGCTTTCCCACCCCCTTCCTTCCTCATTCCACACACTAATTTGATGGATCATTAGGAGTTTTAAATAGAAATAGCTATGTATTTTGTTACACGGCAAACTTGGTGTCAGAAGATTTTTTGGAACTCGCAGGAAGCACGGCTGGCATTACAGTAGCTACTTTACTTTTGCTGTGCTTCTCTAGCTTTGCAGAACACAGCCACAAAAAAAAACGGCAAAGGGGCAGGTTGTGATAAATCTTTTATAAGAGCCTTATTTAATATTGTAGAACTAAAAACTTGCATAGGAATGGAAGAGATGTTACTGGCAGGTATTCACAGCATTGAGGTGTGTTCCTGAATTAAGTGAATTTACTTTCTGGCACAAAAATGAAATGTCTGTCATTTAAAGTGGTGTTCTTGTAAAGTTCTTGTAAAGTACTGAGTTGTGCAGCTTCTTTTGATATATTTTTAAAATCTCGTATTATTTTTATTTCATTTATAAATGGAAAGTTCCAAACAAGCATAGAACTTAGTCCTTATTCTGGAATAACAAACAGGCAAACTCTTAAATGACAAAGCAAAATCTGGAACTGAAGAAAATATTATTTTCATCCTGTAAAAGTGAGTCTGAAACATAGTGCAAATTAGTGGTCTTATGGCGGTCCTACCATGGATTTAGCAAAGACAGAAGATGAATGTTAATCTGCTGAATCTTAGTCTTGTGTTGTAAGCATAAACCTAGCTTTCCTTTTTAACAGCAGCTCAGTGTGAGTTAAGGATGTGAGCGCTCCAGAAGGCCTCGTCTCTTATGAGGCTGGCACTGCAGCCAGCCGGTTACTGTTCAGCAATTACAGCTGCAGGGGGAGAGGCCATCAAAATTCATCTTTGGGTTGAATTTCACACAGTTTTCATGCAGTTGTCCCGTCCACGGTGGCTAGCTGCCACAGCTCACAAGCCCAGCAGCCTCCTTGCCAAGATTTCTAGTGGCACTCAGTCTTTTCCGACTGCAGTAGTCCCTCTAAGGTGGGTATCCTTTGCCTTCCTCTCTTTGCTTGTGCCAGACCCCGTCATGCCTCAGACTCCCAAGAGCACTTGCAGAACTTAGCACTATGTACAGGCGTTCCCGTATTTTTCTGTTCTGTCTTATTTTATTCCGCAGTGCACTGGTTTCTCCATCCCTTCTGCTGTGGGCTAGGCCTCTTCTAGCAGAAAGTCATTCACAATCTGCTCCAGTGTAATGTAGTTCTTGTTTATGCATCACACCAAAATACTTCTTTCCCTGTTTACTGCTGCAGTGTTTGTGTATAACAGGAATAGGCCGGGTTAGATCTATTGCATTCATCGATTATGAGATGACCACTGAAGGGGCATATTATGGGAGAGGCGAGGATGTGGGAAAGACAACACAAATCTCTATGAACTCTGTTGCGTTATTTGCACAAGCCACAAAATAACCTCTTAAAATATGTAAAAAGGTCAGTGAGATAATGCAAGGATTTCACTACCTGGGCACCAGAGGCTGTGTTCCATTAGAAAGGAAATAAACAGGGAGATATGTGTGTGCAGCTAGCCTTGGCTTGCTTCCAGATTCAAAACACGTGTGAGTTGGCAAAGGAGAGAGCAATGCTAGTAACTTGGAGAATAATGACTGAGGATGTGAGACTAGAAGCGAAACAGCTGCGGAGGAGCTAACAGAAAAGAAAAGTTTAACTGAGTGGATGTTGAACATACCTGAAAGATGAGGTCGAATCAGCAAACTCGGGAGAGATGCAGAGCAATGAGAGAAATATATATTAACACCAGATTCTTCTAAATAGATGTTAGAATAGCTCGCTGCCAGATGTTGTGTTCTTTGAAGAATTTGGCTACTTCTTTTTTTTGCCTAAATGAGAACTAACTGAGCCCTTTTTGAAATTTTGGTTGCAATGGTGAGTATTGAATGCTTTAGAAGTGCTGGCCGTGGGTGGGATCGAAATCCTGTAATTTATTCCAAGTCTGAATTCTTTCCGTGGCAGCAGGCATCCTTTGGGGCGTAGCTGGCTCACTTTATGCCCTCCCATCATGCTGGTATGGCTGCCTTTCTGTATTAATGGCTGTCTTCCTTTGTAATTTATTTTAAGGGCTCTGTTGGGCTGTTGTTTGGTTCCCATCCTAGAGGGCTGATGCCGTTCAGTTAATCCAAAGATCAAAACCTATCTTTGTGTGGCCTTTCCCCTGCGATTTTTTTTTTTTTTTTAAAGAATCCAGCAGCAAATGTACTGTTATTGACAGAGATCTGATCACACAGATCCCTCACAGCCATGTTGTAATTTTAGAGCCGAAGAGAGGTGATTGAAGACAAAACCGAATAAACCAAAGAAAGCAAGAGCAAATCCTCTGCTCCCAAACCTTGCTGCTTTTCAGAGCTGCGTGTTTTGGGACTGCATGCATAAGAAAGGAAGGGCGCTTTTTGATTAAAGGAAGGAAATCAGCTGTTTGGATGACTGAAATAATGCCAAAGCAAGCAGATGAAAAGGTAAACGAAGAAAGAAAGAGTAGGTGCAATTAACATGTAGAAATAACAAATCATGGGAGCACAAGGCTAGAGGTGCTTGCTGGACACAAACACAGAATGAGAGGAAAATGGAGGCAGAGATAACTCTTCCTTCCCTCCAGCTTGATGTATTGTCCAGTCCGTCAGATGCCTTTCAGAAAATCTGGGAGGATTTTGGCACTCAAAAATAGGGCTGGATTTTCAGCATTACTCTTCCCAGCGCTGCAGGTTTGTCCCACGGCAGCTTCCCTGGCTGGCCCACCGGCAGTGACTGGACATGAAACAACTTCAGACCAAGAAGTAGACCCCATCTACAGCAGCACCAGGCTCCTGTTCATGTCAGATTAGGAAAGAGAAGGTGGGATTTACAAGCTGCATGTGTTAGTAGGTCACACTAGCACCAAAATCAACATTTTCAGAAGACCTTAGTCTGCTAAGGGGGAAACCTCTTGAAAATAATCTTAAAATGGGACATGAGCTGTTTTGAAAGTAACTGGTCAGGATCTGGTTGAATTTGTGTGCTTGAAGACTGGTCTGAGCAGGTTATAGGTTCATGGGCATCTTGTCATGATGAAGATATTTGGTAAGGTTTTTGGAAACTGGTATTCTTCATATACTCGATGTTCTGAACTTTGTGTATTTATGTACCCAGGCTTTTGTCAGTAGCTTCTTGGAAATGTTTTTACATTCTTCTGTACCACTGACAGTGTGGAGACCCATGTTCGTTGTGTTCTCGGTTTGGTGCTTCCTCGTCAACAGAAATAAAAAGATGATTGTGCTAACAGCTAGCGGTGTAAACTCAGCATGGTACATGGCCGTCAAGCTGGGTTATTCTTCTTTCCTGAAGGGTGTGCTGAGTCAAATGCTGACTTTAGTCTTTTGGATTCAATCCCTTTCTTTTTCTTTGGAGGGGGGAGAGGAAATTGTTGACTTGCACTTTTGAGGTTAATTGCCTTTGATAGAATAGTTGTAGCTCTATTTTCTTGCCAAGATGCCTTTTTTGCATATGCTTTATAAACCAAAAGCTGAGTAAATCAGCTGGGGATCTATGGAATGCCTCAGGAATATCAGTACCACAGGAGGGAGGGCTTGTGGCAGAGTAGAGCTGAAGCTTGGTCTTCCTGCTGACAGTGCCACATTTGGAGGGGACGTAGAAAGGTGCAGGAGAAAAGGATCAAGGAGAATATGAGAAAATACCTTTCTGGGTTAGAAATAAGAGCTGCGAGGAGAAGGCAGTAGGAAAAGGGCTCACTGCTGGAACCAGTGGCCAGAATCCACTTTTGTAAGACACAGACTCATCTTCACTGTGTTTCAATCCAGAGTAGAGAAGATCTGAACTTCTATAGAAATAACTCTGTAGATGCAAGGGAAGAAATTCTCTTTAATGGGGTAAATTGCAAATAGAAATTGGTTGTCTTGTTGGTGGATCCTTAATGTTCTGCCTTCCAGAGAGCCTTTTCATGTTTCTGATAGCATGTATAGCTTATTCTTAGCCACAGAAACCAGAATTGGGAGTCTGATGTCACCATCTCTGCGATTCTTTCTCTATATGATTTCCTGCTTTTTCAGATCTGTTTCCATCCTGCCTGTCTCCAGATACTTCTTATTAAAATAATTCTTTGTGAAGTGACAGGCACACGAAGACCTGAAAAAGTAAAGTAAGCTGAGGATGACTGAAGGTGCTGATAAAAGGCAATCAGCTGGAGAGAGCAAAGCATGAAGCGTCAGATGTGATCTGTCTGGCATGTGCCTAATTAGCATGCGCCTTCAGGCTTGCAGCCGGGCAAGAGCTGAGAAGTTCACTGAGCAAGTTCGCTTGGTTTCTCTGCACTGCTTTTCACACGCAGGAAGAAAAGGGGAAAAAATATTCCCTAGGATGAGCAATAGGACCCTGAAAGGCGAGGTAGAAAACAAAAAGGCTTGACTGGAGTAGTGAAGCAGATAATAAGGTAATTAGAACTGTGAAAAGTTGACAAAGCACTAGACCAAGATGAATTGCATCCCCAAATGCTAGAGGAAATGGGCAAGGAACTAGAGCAGCCTCCCCAATGAACTTCTGACACGGAACCCTTATTAACTCTAACAGAATTTGCATGTATTCCACAAGAATAGTTTTTGTCCTTTTGAAGTGCAGAGCTTCCAAAGGGTTGGGAGAGGGGGTTGGCATAATGCTCACAGTTTACAAGGAAAACTGCAAGGGGTAAAAATAATATTGATGTCCTTGCTAACAATGCAGAAGACAGGGAAGGAGGAAGTTGCTCAAAGTTGCTGACAAGATTTATTTGCCAGAAGTAGTAGAGCTGCCATTGAAGTAGCTAAAAGTCAACAGTTAAGTAAAAAATATTTTCATTCCAAATCTATATCCAGTTGGCAGCTATTAAATTAGCATCACTGTAATTTGTGTTCTTGCGAGCAGGCTCTGTCTTGCAGTGTGTTTGCATTGGACCTAGCCAGAGACAGCACTGAGCATGGCATGGGTTTCCAGGCACTGCTGTGGTACAAATAGCAACAATCCTATCCATCCTTGCCACTTTTCCTGACATACTTTTGGTCTGATGCAGCCTTCCCTTCCTGCCCATCACCTTGCCATTATTTAGTATAAGACAAAAAAAAGCTATAAAAGAAACTCGAAAAAACTTACCTATGAAGATGCTGCCTCTTGCTGCCCTTAAACGAGGGTAATAAGAGAACACAAGAGTCCTCTTTTGGAATCAGAATCCACACCCTGGTTTTGCCTCACCTGGAAATATTTTATGTACCTGTTAAAATACATCATTTGCAGAACTTACTTTGAGGAGACCATTGCTTTCCTTTGTTTTTCCTTTTTCTTGTAAATGAGTGCTTGAAACTAATCAGGTTGTTTCTGTTTGGAAAAAAAAATGATGCAGTTTCTGTAGCTTTTTTTTTTTAATACTGCATTTTATTTTCCTTACATTCATAATATGAACACTGCTTTATATAAAAATGCAAGACTGTTACGCTTCGGTTCTCTGCACATATCACACGTATGCATATTACTTCTGTGTCAGCACCTTCTGAGGTTTTTCAGATCATGTTTAAGAATGTGATTCATTTAGTATGAAGATAACACTGGAAAAAAGGCAGATAACATGTAGGTATGTCCTACTGATATAAGGCATTTCCATATGGAAAAACACTCATGGATGTACATTCTTTTCTCCTGACCTGATTTGACTAATTTTTGATGTGGTAAAATTGTCCTTGGATTCTTCTGAAAATAGCAGATACCTTCTGTGAGGCAGAATGAGTGAAGGGGTTTGCATTCTAGTGTTACAAAAGTTGATTCAGCCTCATTAAGATGAATGGAAAGACTCCCATTGATTTCAGTGGAGTTGTATCAGGCTCATATCCTCAATTTAATGAAAAACATTATCCACATGACTCTCATTAACTCTGTTTGCAAAACAGACAGCAAGATATGACTCCAGATTTCTTCCGAGACATACTATGATGATGATGATTATCCTGTAGAACAGGCAAATGTACCTTGTGTTTAGAAGAGGATCATTTACTGCCTGAATTTTGCCATGTATTTTTTCCCCGTTACACCTGCTTTCTGCTTTGGCTTGCTTCATGTGGCAAAGGCATCTTCGGGGTGGCTGCTCTGGAGCACCCATGTGAAAATACAGACAGTGAGATGTTAATGCAGCCATCGTTTTGTGGATCAGAGCATCTCCTTGGTGGAGGGCTGTGCTGCTATGGGTTGCTGCAAAGGGCAAATGAGTCACCTGTTGGATTTTATTTTTAACGGTTTCTTATCGGAAGAGTGACCAATGTGCACTTTTGGGGAAAGCTACTGTAATACTCCATTGTGATTTTTGTTTAGCAGTAGGAAATCTCATTTCCTTACACTTCTTTTAACCTTGAAAACTCATTTACAAATTGTGACTCGCAACAGGAGGGCAAGATGCCAAGGCATAATCAACTAATATAAAAGAAACAAAATTTGGACAGACAATCTGAAGAACCTAGTCCTGTTGAAATCAGTGGTGTAACTCCTGTTGATGTCAGGATGTCAGAGGTGCTGTTGTTTTTACCTTTGGTTTCACCGTTCCCTCAGATGTTCAAAGATCCTATGAAGTTATAGTATAGCCTAAGCCTCATAATATTTGCTGTTTTTCTTAAAGTCTGAATTTCTGCAATCCCATAATTATGTAACAGATTTTTGCTTGTTTTGAAATGAATTTTCTTCCCATTGAAGGTGAAAAGAAAACTTTTAAGTAGCTAAAAAAAAGAAACAAGAGCAAATAACAGAGAAGCTTAAATGCATTGTTTTAAAAATCATATAATATATAAGCTTTGTCCTGGTTTAAGGTACAACAGGATCAATTTTGTTCAGTAACTTTGCTTCTTAGCTAGGCCTCTTCTAACTACTCAAATTAACAGCATATTGTGCAGGCAATGTTCACTCTCAGAGTGCTAAGACCAATGTTTACAGTTGATGCCCAGGCATGGTATGCAGAGAGGCTCTTGCTTATACTTATCGCTATAACAGCCAAGGCCAACCAACTTTGTTGTTTGCCCCGTTGGAGGGCCAGAAGCGGAAAAGCGCAGTGGGGTCCCACCTGCGGGGAGGAGCGGACAGGACAGGTGACCCAAAACTGACCCACAGGGTATTCCATCCCATCTGCCTCATGCTCAGTATAAAAGCTGAGGGATCAAAGGGTCAGCTCTCTCTTTTTCTTCAATGGCCGACGTCTGAGGAGGACTCTGTTCATCTGCCTTTGGTCCCGATCCTGAATGCAGATCCGGAATCCAGTTCCCGTCTGTCACTGAGTCCAGCCTGGGACTGCCCCAGTGCCAGCCGGTGTCGTGATTGTCATCCCGGGAGCTTGATATGGTTTTGTATATATTACATTATTTCCTTTTATTATTAATATTTCATTAAAGTAGTTTAGTTCCTTCTAAACTCTTAAGTCTCTCTTTCCCTCGTCTGCCCCTCTCTCTTTGCAGAAGGGTAGAGGGGAGCATCTGTCGGTCCCATCTGGGGTCCCCAATGTCCCCAGTGGCCGATTTGGCCTAAGGCACGACAAGCTTGTTTAAAGATTTTCTTGGATCACTGGACCCAACAATAAAACACGAAATATCATGTAGATGAAGCCATGGACATGTATTTTTTTGGTAGTGGGGGAGAATACCCAAAACATTTTTTTCTTTTACAGCTAATCTAAATGACATTCTGGAAAGTTTAGAAGACGTGACTTGCCAACTTTAAATACTGAGCTACAATTCAAACAAGATTAAATGTCTTTGAAGATGGCAGAATCAACCAATACTGTAGGTCTGCTGACCTCAGTCTTTGCAGACACACATGCAAAAGCCCCACTGTTGGTTTTGGGTTTTTTTTTTGCTGATGGATCTCTTAAGTGTCACAGGATCTCTCAATTTATTTCTGTAAAGAGAGGAGATATGATATGGGTTGCATGTCCCTGTTTATTATTTTGAAGTGGTTGCCAAATATTCTCTTCAAAGGTGATATATTTTAAGGAATTTCATGCTTGTTTATTTTTTTTAATGTTGATTTCCTCTCGAGCTTTTGTTTGTTTGGTTTTGGGTCTTCTGGTGTGTGTGAGGAGGAGTGGGTTTGGAGGAGTGGGAGGGGGTTGTTTATTTTTCTTTTTTGCCACAAAAAGAAATAACTTCCTCTTCTCCCTTGTGGCTGAACAGCAAGCTCGCAGAGGCTAGGAGAGGTTGAAGCTGATGGTCTATGACATGCACCACTGGTTTAAACAAACCAAAAGTATTTTTTCAGATATGTTTTTAAACACATGTGCAATTTAAAATTAGCCCCCACATTATTTTGGCTTGCCTGGTCATGGGAAGACAAACTTGGTTTCCTTTTTTTTCTTTTCAGAATTCAAGTGCAGCCACATGCTGTCATTTGCTGTACGTTACTGAAGACAAGTTCAGCTGCTGGTAGCAAGAGATTTGGCAGCAAATATGTACTAATTCTGCAAAATAGCAACTGGAAGGAGATAAGTTGGTTTAGAGAAGCAGAAAGGAGAAAACAGGGTTGATTACCTTCTCGTAGGAAATGTTTGGTCAGCATTAAAAGAGAATGTCTCCCTAAGATCTTTATTTAAAATGGAAATCCGCTTTTTCCTTGCTCTACCTATTTTCTAAGTGAATGTTCTGAAATAAACATCATTCTCTTCTTGCTCCAAATGCCCCCAAAGTACATAGAAATTGCAGGAGAGGGCAGGTATGTGCCTTCCAACAGCCTTGTCTTTCTGTCTCTTGCTCACGTGTGCTGGTCAGTCAAAAGATGTGCTTGCTACACCTTAATGTGTAATGATATGCTACATAAACCCGAGGCACTTCATTATGGTCAAGGTGAACATCCTGAGCCTGAAATAACACTACATTTGGGTTTGTGTGAGGGAAGGAGATTTTATTTGCATGAAGGGTCATTTGTGAAATCCTACCTTGCGCACATGAATCCGGCATGGGCTCTGTGCAGCCGAAATCGCTGGCAGAGAACGTTGTTGCGGTGTATCGAGTGACATGAATAGTTGCCAGCAAATCTGTTTGGCTGCTGTAGCTACTTCAAAGTGAAACTGAACCTCGGAGCATCACTGCCCAAATGGAAAATCTACAGNGGGGGGCAAAACTACCCACTGCAACAGTGCTAGTGCTGCAAAGCTTCCCAGGGTCAGCAAAGGCAGAGCAGATGTCAGAAGGTCTGTTCACTGAGGACAGGAGAGGTCTCTTGCTCACATTGAGGCATGGGGAGGATTGCTCCTGGAGCAGGGACAGGGTGAAGGTGGTCTCCAGCTGCTGATGGTATGAAGCAGATGTGCAGTGCCCTGCTCACAGCTCATCCTTAGGGGACCTTTCCGCTCATGTGTGACAGGAATCTTTCTGTCTCTCTGAGCACAGCCACCTTCTATCTTGACCACTTACACTCGATACTCTAGAAATGGGAATATTAAGAGGGAGAGGAAACTCCAGAAAGGGAGCGGCAGATAAATGGAAGCAGGAACTCCAGATTGCAAGCTGTAACGTTGTACTCTCCCACGTGTCCTCAGCACAGCTATTACAGAGTCCCAGGCTGTTACTGACAACAAATGTCTGTTTCTAAAATACCCATCTAACCTTTTGAGATTTTTTAGACCTTACCCATATATAGGCTGGCAGAGCATCTAGAACTATATTCTGTAAATATATGCTTAGTATTACGCTTATGTTTAGTGCTGACTTATAACAGCTCTTGTGTTTTTTAAGAAGAGAATGGCCCTAAAAGTAACACTTTTCTTCTGTTGCTGATTTTTAGAGCAAATTTTAACAAATATCTGAAGAAGCAGAAATAAAAATTGGGTCCTAAATTTCCCCTTCCTTCTTGCCTACCACTGTGCACTAGAAGCCCTGCACTGTGTTAGCAGTATGCTGAGGGGAAGGCGTCTGTTAGCTGTGGCAATTAGCTATGGTAATAACTTCTAGCTTTCTGTTTAAGGAGCGCATGGCTGAAAGTGTTGGCTGAATAGTTCTGGAAATTCAAACCCAAGGGAGTCTACTGGGACTTAGCGCTCTTCTCACTGGTGTTCTTGCACATTGAAAAAGCTGCTGCTTGGCCGCTGCATGTCAGTGATGCCTTTCTCTTTGCACTGGTGAGATTGGCCCATGAATGATGCCTGCAGTGCACTCAGATGACTTAGCTTCCAGGCAGGTCTTGCCTCTGGCTTAATCTAGTCCTATGAGAAGCCATCTGTAAATTGTGCACAACCTTCCCTTAACCCCCACAGGCGGCAGCTGAATCCACCAACCGGTGCCGCGTGGGGACAGAGGACGCTAGTGAGCAGCAATCACTAGCTCAGGGAAGAAAAGGCCCAGCTACTCCTGCTTCCCACACCAGCAAGTCAGGCTGATGCTACATGCAGCATGCATGGAGAAGTGTGTGTTTGTCTTCTGGATGCCTGTTTGATGTGTTGTAAAAGTGACTTTTACAAGAGGTCACACTGTCACTTTTGTAAATGCACAAAAAACTTGGAATAGACAAGCAGTGGCTTGGCAGGGTTAGGAGATGGTGAGCCTGAGGGGGGGATGCCAAGAAAGAAGTCTTCTGGAGGGATGAGAGGAGAAGGACCAAGGGGAGTAAATCAAATAGGAGCTGCAGTGAGAGGTGAGTGGTTCCTGCCTGTGGAAGTACAGGCACCATCTTAGGTAGTGACAGTGTTAGCCAGGAGGCAGGGCTGGCAGGGCTTCCAGAGTTGGGTAGGGAATTTAGCCTTTGTGACCCTTAGCATTTCCTCAGCACTCAGTCTATCTGCAACAAGCTAGGAGTAATATTTTACCTTTTCTTTTTTTTTTTGTTTTTTGTTTTTTTTTAACAAATTCAGAGACTTCTTAACTACAGACAGCAAAAACTAAAGGAAGTAAAATGATGGGATCTATCAGCTCATCATGTCAGCAAGAGCCTGCTCAAATGCTTGTCTCTCCAGATTGTGTGAAGTTTTATTTCTCCCGTTGGAGTGGGACTGAGATCATCAGGTTATGTTGCCTGTGGAAGCAGGGACAAGGACTGGTGGGTGCTCTCAGCTGAACTTTGAAGCGTAACTGGCAGTCTGTGGGTGTGCGGTGGCTTCTTTCCCAGAGAAGCCATGAGCTGTCCTGCCTGTCTGGAGTTAGGTGTCTTACAGCCCAATTTAGTAGGAATATCAACCTGGTTCTGACATGGCTAGAAGAGCTGCTCAGACTATGGTGAGACATATGTGAATAAACTAACGGTACATTTCCTTCCATCACCTGTTTAAGTTAGGAGAAGCAGAACTTGCACAGGGTTTGAGGAATCCATAGCACACTAGTCCATTCCCATGCTTGCTGAGGAGCAATTTTTTCTTCCAGTTTTCATTCCTATAATCCCTGTGTGAACACTGTATGAGGTACTGAGCTCTGCTGCTGCTTTTGATTGTGTAGCCACAGTAAAGTTATTTGTGTTGCGGTGTGTCACCCTGCAATGTTTTGCTCAAGGAGTGCACAAACTGGGCAATATCTGACCCTTCATCCTTAGAAGTGGGCAAAGAAGTGTTAAAGTAGGGTTTAAAAGTTATCCTTTGCTTTTTTGGTAGAGATGCATTTTAGAACAGAATGCACATATTTGTACTATATGTAGTGCACAGCAAAATTCTATTACTGAAGCTTTTTTTGGTCTGCCATTATTCATTTACACTAATTTTGTTGCCATGCTGGCTTAGAAAGAGATGTTCAAAGTGCAGCTTTGCCAAAGCTCCTCTGTCTTCCAGGAGGTCTAGCAGGATAGGTAATTCATACAAGCTTATGTCTCAGAGGAATTATTCTTGGCCGCCTTCCTCCATTAGCACTGCTAGTGCTTATGCCATTTATTCAAGGGGGAGTTGAGCAACTCCCACACTCAGTGCATTTGCAAATTCCAGCCTGAAGCTTACTCTTATCACTAGCTAGAAGATGCATGCAAAAAGGAGCGTGTCATGAGTGAAAGCAAGGGAGATGCATCAAGACGTGGTTACTTGCAAAGAGCGCTGAAAGCAGGTACCGACAGTGTATTTCATGTCGTGTGTTTGATATTGAAACTGCTTTGGCTCCCCCTCACCCCTCCTTTTTACCTTTCTGTAGAAAAAATTTTGGCCATCCTAGGAGCAGAAGAGAGAAGCACAGATGTAGCTGGGTAATAAACTCTTATCTGCCTAATCTGCCCTCAGCTAACCAGAGGGAAAGTTCAGAACCTGCAGCCATTAAATGGATTTGTTTATGTGACAAACCCTATCAGCTTATTGTAGGTTTGTCACCTTGTTGAAACATCATTCAAAACTTTGTGAGCTGTAACTCTATAACCTCCTGCTCAGTTGAATTGAGTCAAGCTGAGCTTAACTTTGGAACTGTAACTTTTGGAGGCAGCAGGTCCCCACTTACACCGGGTCCTCAGATGGCAGCCAGTGCTGTCCCCCAGCCCTGCTGTCCCCGTCACCCTGGTGCAGAACATGGGCTTTTTCTTCTGCGACTCTTTAGTCTAGCGGGTGGCTGAGGTGCCTCCGCGCTGCTTGTGATTGATACATTGCTCTTGGGCAGCAGGCTTGTAGGCTCTCTATTCTTGGTCTGGAAGGAAAAGAGGGGTTTGGCTGTAGGTATGTGTACTTTTTTTATTTAAAAGGAAAACATCAATTTTTAAAGAATTTTTTTCACCTTCATCCAAAACATCTGACTATTTTTAACAAGTAATTCCTTAAAAATTATTAATGTTATTTAGGGTTTTTTTTCCCCATTGATGTTTGCTTGGGATTTTTCACCAGAGAAGTTCTGGGAGTAGGTAACAAAATAATGTGTGTTCTGCTAACTACTTACGCCCATGTCTCTTCCCTGGGCTCTTCTGCTTCCTCCTGGTCCTTAATTGTCTGCCAGTCCAGGATGTTCCCAGACCAGGAGTGACTTTGCTTTTGAAGGCATAGCCATTCCTGCAGTGCTGTGCAGAGCGTGTATAACAGCACCATGCTCTCACTAATGCACTAGTGAGTTGCTCAGAGTAAATGCACCAAGAAGGCAGAGGAAAGCTCACTTGCGCTTGCTCCTTGTTTCTGAGGTCTCAGATTTGCAACAGCTCTGCTAAAAATACAGGTGTACGGGACTCCAATTATGTTTCCTAAGCAAGATCTGTGATGTCAGTTCTGTCCTGCACAGTGGTAGACACGGGATTTTGCAAGTGCAGGTCCAGGCAGCTGCCTGTTGCTATAGATTAGGAAAAAATAAGGATGGTGAATTACTGAAGGAAACAAGATAAAAGGGTCTCAAGCCCACGTAGAGGTTTTTCAGTACTAGCTTGCCATGTACTTTCTGCTCAGAGAGATATGTTGCAGAGGTGCTGTTAGGAATGGAATTTCATACTGGCTGGTACTATTTTTCTCTTTTGCATCTGCATCACTTACTAAATGAACTTTGAATAATTATATGGTGAAGTTCTCTCTGGACTTGACAATTAGAGATACTGCAGCAGAAACACACACACACAAAGCGTAATTGTAAATAATGGATATTGCCTGGATCTGCCAAAGTTGCAATAAAAAAGTCTTGCCTTAGGTCAATTGTTCCTGGCATATAGATGAAAAAAAGGAATCCAGCAGCGTGCTGTACAATTTGAGCTGCTGTACATCAACATTTGCCAGCTAGCTTTTTTTTTTTTCTTTTTATCCCTTCATGAAGCTCATATCTATTCCAAAGGTAGAAACAAGCTTTTGAAAGCATTCAAACACCACAGATCATAGCCAGCATTTCTGCATGCTGTAGAAGTCCTGGTTGCCTGTGTGTATTA
>VZSZ01001789.1:0-65961 GCA_013398815.1 Ibidorhyncha struthersii | reverse complement strand
TTTTTTCAAACAATACAGTGTGAGGTAATATAGGTAACGAAGCTAACACTTGCTCTTCATCCTTCTCTTGAAAATCAGGACTTTTGTTTTACTGACTGTTGTTGAACAGGGCTTGTATGTTGCCCAGGAGTTTACATCTGAGTAGAGTAAGCAGCTTCAGTAAGGAGAGGACTTTTGCATGATGAACCTCTGTCAAATTCTGCGCTAGTGGGGGTAGGGACACTTCCCCCTTGCATCTCTTTAACCTGGTGTGGTCCCACAGCCAGTTCTTTTCTGTGAAAACAGCAGCCCAAAGACCTGACGGCTCTCAGCACTTGCTGGGGCCAAATTACAAGGTGGAATCAGGTGGTTTTCTAATTAGAAGCTATCCTGTTATTTCTTAGATAGGAATCAGCCTTCGGCTTCTGCTCAAACTCTTGATGTAGTCAAAGGAGAGCAAAACATCAAGGAGTCTCACTGACTGTGCTGTGGATTAAAGCTATCATGATGTAGAGAAGGTTTTGCAATTGTTTATGCCAGTCATTGGACAGTAAGTGTGAAATGAAGATTGTGGTCTGATTTATATACATAACTTCTGTGATGTATTTCTGTGATGCTGCAGAGCTAATTATAGATAACTATAAATATGCTATTAGGAACCTTTTAAACTTTTATTTTAGTGCTCTTGAGGAAGTCAGTACTAAGTTTAGTAGACTGTGGTGAGTTATTGACCTAACAAATTATAACCAGGGACTACAGTATGGTATTGACATTACAGATTGTAGTGTCATCTTTAGAAATCATTACAGAATTTAATTCAGGGCATGCTGAACTTTGAGATTTACATTGGGTGGGATATTGACTCCATAATATGAGACATATGTTAACTAGCGCGCGTAGTAGGACAATTGTTAAAATGCCTTCCACAGAAGACATAAAAATTACATAACAAATTCAAATCAGATTTTTTTCCGTCTCCTTGTATTCAGGGAGCTGTAAATGCAGATGTATGAAGGCCTGTGGTGAGCGGCAGTTAAGAGCATAATTCTTAGAGATAAATCCATAAATCCATTTTCCTAACAGGTATCAGAAACAAGGTTTCTCTTTTTTTTTTTTTTTTTTTTTTTCTCCTCCTGTATGTATAGCCTTTAGCGTTCTGGAAGCAATCTAATTTTGATGTTGGAAGAGAAGAGAAACAGGGAATTGCTATATGTGTGTGTAAAGGGGGAAGTGATGATTCTGCATGCCCATAGGATACATTTTATTACCAAGTGCATGGCTGGTTCCCTGACTTGTAAGCAGAGAAAGGCGTGGGCTGTACTACTTTTAACAGCCTCGGAAGCTGTCCAAAGGTTTGGGGTGTTGCAGTAAATCCCAGCAGTAGTGAACTGAGGAGCACAGTGCAGGCACTCAAAGTGTACAGTCAGTTGTGTGTACCACGTGTGGCAGTGTTCAAGATGCGCTTCCCCCACCAGCACGTACCACTCGTGTACAGGACATATCTTGATGGTTTATATGGGATAGCTCAGGCAGAATCACTGCATCTGCTCCTGAAGTGAAACTATTTTTGCAGCAGCTGCTGAATGCAGAAACATACTAAGATGGTCTTGGGGAGGATTTCTGTATTCCAGGGAAACTCTAGGAGGATTTATGTAGCCAAAGTAAATGGTGATTCTCTGGCTATTTGCAAAGTTTCCCTTTTAAATCAATTCAGGAAGCAAGTCTTTGCTGGTCCTTCATACTGCCTGGCATGGTCTACCTGGTTTGCCTTGGACTTCTTCAGAAACAAAATTGATCTGGCAGGAGAGGATATTGAGAAATACTCCCTGCATTGCTGTTGTCTCTCCTTGGGATTTATTGCTGGGGGGAAAGACGATGTGTGGATTCCTGTCCGTATATGGCGAGTATAGAAAAAACAAAGAAATGCCTCCAATATTTCTGAAACAGAGCTGCTATACCCAGACTGCAGTCTGTTTAACTCTGAATTTTGGGGGGGGGGAACTATAGACCACCAGTGGAATAACAATATTACATTATTTAAGCTTTTGCTTGATAATAGATCGTTCAAAATCTTTTGAGAATCAGAGGTGAGCAATAATTTATGAGATGATCAAATGTAGATACTATATCTGGGGCAATAAAAGTCTAGATCGGTTGATTTATTTGGTGAAGGTTAGACATGCTACTCAAATATTGATAGGATCTTTCTGAAGCACAAGTTAGTTTGTTAAATGCATAACAAAAATGAGTCAAAGTAGTGAAAAAATATTAAAATACATTTCTACCGGTGCTAAAACAGCTCTGTGGTTTGAAACACTTGGGCTTTCACAACACCTGATCATCTGTATTCATCCTTCAGGGCCGTAATGACAAGGATACGCTGGGCTGTGTAAAACAGACTGAGGAAGAGTTCTGCCATCTTGGGCACGTACCTGGTCAAGGAATTAATCTCATGTTTAATCTGGTTTGATACTGTTTCTTAATTTGGTTTGCTGCTGCAATAATTGGCTAAGGTTTGTTTATCCATAAGGATAGTTGCAATAGTAGTTTGAGGGTAACTTCAAGTTTAATAGAAACCCCTAGCTCCTTTGTCTTTATAAATGGCCAGTTATTCTGTTCTCCTTTCACTGAGGTGGGAAATAATCCCTTTGAAAAGACTGAGACTGCTGAAAGAGGTTAAGCCTCTACCAACTTGCATAAAAATTTACTTTAAAGAACAGATAAACACCATTAAAATTTAAGAGTCCTTTCTGTATTGAAAAAGGCAAATTCTGATCTGGACTGACAAATAAAGCTAGATTTTCAGAGAAATTAAAGCTATTTCTGCAAATTTTTGCGAATGGAAAATTGTATTTGCTTTAGGAAATAAACTGGCATGCCATTACATCTTCGTATACCTACAGTCCAAGAGCTGTTGATATGCAGATTAGTGTTTAGAGTCAGGTTTGGAAGATCCTGGAAATTATAATCCAGGCTGAAAAAGAAGTATAAAGTTTTACAACACCATGTATCTGGGGGGGGGGATTTTCTTTGTTAGAGAAGAGGCAAGTTTTGTGACAGGAATACACGTAGAAGATGTGGAAGAAAGTCACAAATCCCTCTGTTTTCGTTTGTTCGTTAAGGCAATTGCTACATTTATAGCAAAGCTCTTAAAACTCTTCATACATGGCAACAATATCAGAATATGGTAAGAGCCATGTTTATGTTAGGAAGTTGTTCAGTTGTGGTTTAGGGCATATCAGCCGGTGCCATCAGAGTGTCACGGCCAAAATGTCTTTTTTAAGTTTGGTTTGTGCTAGCTAATTGCACTGCAAAAGCTCTGCAGTGAAATTTAGAGTTGCGCAAACTTCTGTAATATTAGTCATTGGCTTGAGTAAATGAATAAGATTTCTTAACACTTCATACATAATGGGAAAAACTCTTCGGTGGCAGCGTAGACTTAGATTCCCTTAGTCGTGTTGTCTAATACCTCCAGGTCTGGTCCAGTGGGGCCAAAACCAGGGTTACTGGAAAGCAGCTGTTTCACATACCTGATGGTCGTGTCAGGGTTTATGCACAGTTTATGTTTGCTCATTATTAAGTAAAATATGTTCACTGCAGTCACTCTTCACCCTTCTGTGAGAAGCTTTGTTGATTTGCCACTGGTGGTTTCATTTAAAACACCCTGCAAAAAATAAGGGAATGTGGTGAAATGTGGACTGTACTTTACTAGAGTTTGCTCATCAGTACCTGGGCAAAGATCATGAGGACCTGAGAGGCTGTTTGGTTTAGCTGGATAAAGCATTTTTCATTGAATACACATAAAAACCAGGAGGTACGTGCCTAAAATCTTGTGTGTCCCTCTACATATCACGCTCCATGTTTAATCTTGTAATTCCTGTACAGGAGCTTGGACTTACAAGTAATAATAAAATATCTCCAAATACAACCGTAAATACCACAATTGCCATCATAAAGCTGCAAGAATTGACCACTACACATACAAACTTGACCTTCTAGCAAGTTCCTGTTTATTTGCTCTCTCCCCTGCCACGCGTCTTTTAATGGGCTTAGCTGTCAGACAGTTTCTAATTTTGAGTATTTTGTGTCATCATCCCTACTGTCCTGATTTACAGCCAGCCTAGCTATGTGTTATGGGAGGGATTTTCAAGGGTGACCAAGCTCCAATTAAAATCTCATCAGTAAAATGCCTGATCTGATGTGTGCATGGATTAAAATCACAGTGGGTGATTTCACTAACCCTAGCCTCTGCCCAAATGGTGTTCTCTTTATTCTCCTAAATAGATTTGTCTTCTTTCATTGTTGGTTTTCAAACTACCATTTTTCTGGGAAAAAATGCATTGTGCTTGCTGCTTTTCCTCTGTTTACTTTCCATAACTTTAAAAGTTTCTTTGAAGATGTCAACAAAAATAGCTGTTTCTCAACCCGTGTAATTACTGAAAAAAGCATCCATTTTCTAAGTCTGCCAGGCTATTTTCTTCTTCTAACTAGTATGCTTTGCCCATTAATAGTGCTTTTTGGTGTTATTTTGGAGGCAGCCTAGCCTGCTTTGAAAGACACACTAATTCTTACACTTGATTCTTAACAATAATTTTATTACACGTGAAATTTCATTTAGAAAGAAATGAGACACTTGTTAAGAGATTACTTAGGCTGCAAAGTCAACCACTTAGAAGTTATAAAATGCTAGAATGAACTTAATTTTAGTTTCCTTATGCATTTTGAGAATAATAATATGTACATATATTCTCCATGATTTTTTATGCTCCTATGTGCAAACTGAGAATTTCTGGTGTTCTGGTTTGTCCAAACTTGGCTGTATTTTCACAGGTCTGGTAAAAAGAGACAGCTTGTTTGACTGTTAAAATCCAGAGGTATTTCTCCAAGCAGGAACGCATTCGATCTTCCTGCATACAAGAACTAGTTGATATTTTAGAGCATGCATAAAACATTTTCCAAACCATTTTGGCTTCCATTCATCTCCTTTGGAGAGATGTGCCGTATTTCAGAAACTGCAGCTTTATTTGAGGAAATTGGGAAAATCACACTGGCTGCTACTTTAGGAATAAAAACAACGAACCCACCCCAGCCCAGGCAATCATCCAGCAGGATTATTTCATGCTGAATGGTTAAAGTTTGGCAAGGAAATGAAGCTGACATCCAGGTCATATAATGGACAGTGCTGGAAAAGTGCATGTAGTGATACAGTTTTTCCGATAATATGAAATATGAGCGGACTCAAACTGCTGTCCCTGCGTGTTAAGTGCTCTTCAGGGTTGCAGGTTGGTTGTGCCCACGGAAACTGCCCTTGAAGTTTCAGAAATGCAGAAATTGCGGTCTTGTGCTGTACATCTTGGAGGCTCGGGTATCTCTGTTGCACAGATCCACTAAGAAGCTGGGTGATACTCTTCTGTTGCAGTACCCTGTCAGGACTGAGCCCTTTGATACTTCCCTCAAGATGTGTTTCGGTCACCTTCAAAAAGATAAACATTCTTTTGAAAAGCCAAGCAGTATTAGCATGCTGCTGCTGGGGGAAAGGTACTTAGAATAATTATGCTCCAGAGAACAGAACTGAGAACACTTGTGGGGGAGAGACCAGAAGATTGCAGTAAAACTAAATGCTAAATAAGGAAACATCATTAGACAACAGGGCTAACCTTGGGTTTACTGCTTTGCATTTAACTCCACATACTGGAACAAAATATAAACAGGAAAGAGCAAACAGTGCCCTGATAGGAGAGAAAAATGTCTCTTTTGTGTGTATGCTGTCAACAAGTGGAGACAAGTCACAGATAGCAAAACCCCCCCCACATTGTAACAGCCACCAAACTGTTGGATTGAGACGATGAATCAAATATAAAATTATGAGTGTGTTATGGCATGACTGAGTGTAATGCTGAACACAACCAACTATTAACACATTTAAGGTGTAGGCTGAAGTGAGTCCCTATTAGGAAAAGTGCGTTCTTCAGTTTGCTTGACGATAAGAAGACCTAAGCATACATCTGCCTGAGTGTCATGAAGTTTCTTGTTGAATTATGACTTGGTTATGTTTCATGTGTGTGCCTTCCATGCTCAGAGCAGCTGGCCCCTGCAGGAGAGAGTAGCTGATAATTGAGGCTTGAGTGTGGTGTAGGCCAAAATATTTTGGGAAACGTGGCTTGGCAAGAACTCAAAGTCTTCCAACAAGTTGCCATTGACTTCATATTTGTTGTGTTTGCAGAATGACCCGTATTTCCTCATTGAGTGTAAATTCTGCTTTCAAGTACAGCTGCCAAGACTAGAAGAATTTGAGGCATGCACGTGCAAATACCTTAATAAAAATAATTTCCCAGATCTATCTGGAGATTTATAAAATAATAATGAAGAATATTATGCATTCAGATTAATAGTAGATGAATGTAAATTAAATCTTTAGAGATTCCCCCACTGATTCTGGTCTGGGGATTCTCTCTTTTTTTTCTTTCCTTTGATTTTTAAAATGCACTTATCCATAAACCCTGGGAGTATGCAAAAATAAAAATTATTATAGCCTCTACAAAATAAATTAGCAAGAAATTCTTACTCCCCTCTAATTAATTCCCTAATAAATACCGAACAAATAGCTATGTCTTAAACTCACTTATATTTACAAGGTAAGCAGCAAATGGAGGTAATAAGGGAAATTAAAATATGGCTACAGCAGCTGAAGTGAAACGGGCTGCAGGAGGATGGAGTGAGTGTGCTCCGACAAGGAGACTTGTTTGCCAGCACAGCACAAGAAGGAGAATGTGGCCATTGAGAGTTACTGCACTAGGAACTATGTACATTTGAAGAAGTAAAGTATGATTTGCCTAATGACAAACCGATGCTATTTTATGCTTGTATTGCATGCTCACCGAAAAGATTCTCATCTGTTTGGCTGTACATGTACATCTTCCTTGAGAGAAGCAAACTGTTGAGGATCCATCCCTTTCTACTTGGGCACTTCTGCTTTTTTCTGATGTTGACTTACAGAGCCTGGAAGTATAAATCTTTTTTGGGATAAACCTCCAAAATGGGCTACTTAGGTATTAGTATTTAATGAATTATTCTCTGACCTGTTTGGTGATAACTTTATAGATAAATTTGTATGATGGTTGGAATGGTGAGAAGTCAAGGATTCAGCTGTAAATAAATGTGTTTCCTTTAAGTCTATGCTATTGGAAAAGATTTTCTTTGTTAGTTCCATGGTTTTGGATATTTTTTAGTGCACGGATTATTTTCACATTCAGAAACATGTCAAACTCGTTTTTGAAAGTGATTTTTTTGCTTTCAGAATCTAAAGAAAAATAGTCTTAATTTTGCCCTTACTTATTAGAATCTATATAGCTCAGTTCTCATTTCTTTCTAGATTGAATAGCTCCTCTTCCTCTCCACTGATTATACAATGCATGTATTTATAGACAATAATCATACCCCTCTTAGCCTTCCTTTTGCTGTTCTGTGGAAGCCAATCTCTTTCAGTCTTCTCTAATAAGAGCATACTTCCAGTTCTGCAGTCATGTTTGAAACCCTCTCTATACCTCCTTCAAGTTAAATTCACTCTGAGTACTGGTGACCAGAGTTTTCAATGATGTTGTGTCAATTCTGACTCATGTAATTAATCAAAATTCAGGCAGGGAAGATCTTCAAAGCTTCCTGAAAGAAAAAAATTTCTCAGCTTAGTTAGATATGCTCTAGCTGGCAAGCTTATGTGATCTCATTTTTTTTTTTTTCATTTTTTGATTTTACTTTGACATTATACTCCTTTCATCATCTGACCTAAAGCTTTGCCTATCAGCCTAATGTACCTACAGCTGCTGGGGTCATTTCCCCTTGCTTTCGATTTTCTAAAATGTAGATGTTGGTTTAGGTTTTCTTTGTCTCCAGGTCTGCTACAGATGAAATGTAAAACCAGGATGATTCTTTAAGAACCCAGTGAGAAATCTGCACCTTCTAATAACAGATAGGCTAGCAAAGTAACTAATCCCAAGATTTTTGTGTCTTGGGGAGAAAGCTTGTCAACATGTCTTTTAGTGCTGTTCCAGCTTTAAATATGTCCCAGAAACCAAACCTTGGGCCCTAAAACCACAAAGTGCCTTTATTTACAAAGTTCAACTTGTGAGTTTTCAGCTATTGTCTTTAGTGCTTAAGTGTGATGTTATAGCTCAAGTCTCCAGATGGAAGCATGCCTGGACCGTGGATTTTCCAGTTAAGTAACACATATCAGGACCATAGCTAGAGGAGTTGTCAGGAACGTAACTTTTGCTCCTGCACAGTTTTCAGTTTTTATCCTTTTTACCTTATCCCTCCACAGAAATCACAGGCATGTAAGTAGGGCATGTATTGCTATGTTGAGCCTTAACCTTAAAACTTGCGCAATGTAGGGAGCAGAGCAATTCCAGGTTCCTAAGTTCCCAGTTTTGTTCGATTTACATGTATAATAAGTATTTATTGTTTTACTGTAAAGCAGTCAAAAGCTCTGGTCTTTTCTAAAAACATATTCAAAACCATAAATGTGTTGGTACTCTTTTAGATGCATCAAATTTATGCTGCGTGAATAGAAAATGACTTTTATAGAAGAATTTCAAAGGACTTGATCTTGTCCAATCTTGGAAAAGTGTGTTGATCAACAGGAGATTTGCCTGAGGAGGAGCTGCAGTGTCAGGTGTGGTGGTAGAGTGGTGCAGGGCAGTAGGCAGGAGTTGGACAATGTCTCTTCCACCTGAGATGAAAGTCTCTGCTCCAGGTGTTCACTATTTGGGGTACTCTACTGAAAATAATACACTTTACGTTTTTTCTTTTGAAGCAAGTAATACTGGTGTATGTAGTCTATGATCCCTTGTCAGCAGGAAATAATGGCACAAGAACATAACCCCCAAAATATGATATGGTCCTTTCTGGGAAGGCGTTTAATCATCATAATCACACATGATTATGACTTTTGATATGAGAAGAGAAGTTTCTTTTTTTTTTTTTAATCTGCTGCTTAAAACTTCAATTCGTTGTACTTTTCCTTGTGACTCTAAAGCTAAAAATTGCCAGGTTATTCTCAGTTATGTGAATAAAAATTAGTCAAGTACCATTATGAAGGCTGCCTACAATATGCTTTGTATTTTCTTTTGAAGCAGGTCCTCCCCCAGCTCTTTCCTCTTTTGAATATGGCTGCACCTCATCAGTTCTCCTTTTCTTCCTGTTGTTACCCAGTTGTGCGAGTGGGATGAGCAGCTCCATGAAGGCAATTTTAGCAGAACCAAACCAGTTCCAACTGCTCCGTTCGAGGTGCTTGTGTCCGTGGCAAAACCCAAGTTGTTCGGATGCAAATATTCTAGTTTTGAGCTGTGGGTGTGCTTGCGTTGCCCTGAACGTGAGAGACAAGCTGCCGTTAGTGCGGGATTTCCCATTGTGTCGCAGTACAGTGCAGCAGGCTGCAGCTTCTGAAGGAGTCTCCAGTGAGCTCCTCAAACTGTTTAAAACAAAGCAGCCATACAGCTTGTCCACAGCTAACTGGCCATGGGAGGTAGCACACTCTAATGGGGAACTAAATTACCAAGGACCAGTTCTAGCTCTGCCAGAGGTTGATTTCTCACTTGGTTTATGGCACATCGCTTATAACCAGACTTGTCTTTGCACAGGTTTCTCTAAAAAACATCAGGTTCCTGTCATTGTAAAGCTCCTAACTCTCGTGTAACAAGCTTGTATCCAACTCCAGGGCAAGCTCCAGGGTATGCTACCTTACCTGGAAAGGTGGAACACTGGAAGTTAGATTCTGATGCAAAGGCTGCAGCATGGTGAGGAGACTGCACACTAATGGGTATGGGACCAAGATATGGAGATACTTCTCCAGCTTTGCCACTATTTTACTCTGTCCCGCTAGGAGATTACTTCACATACCCGTTTCACAATTCATCCACTGATGGTCTTGTGTATTTAGGCTGCTACTCTGACTAGTAGGGGAAGTAATTATTTTTAGATACTAAGCTGAGCTTATACCTGATCACGCACAGGTGACTTTGGACTAGAACTGTAGCTTCAGACATGGCTGTGGAAATCTGTTTTTCCAGTGCATTACTTTTAAAATCTGACATGATTGCTGATCATAACACACTGACTCTTTGTGTCCTTCACCTGTTTGTGCCGGTCAGTTTGCTGTGATGAAGGCCAGTAGCAAACCTTTTACCTCTGCATGATCTTCTGCTTCCTGACTATTTCTTTGTGCTAAGACTTGTGTTGCAAAATGTATGCACCAGTTTCTAGACTGTTTAGCCACAGTGCCTGTAAATCCAAGTAAATGAAATTTTCCTTAATGAAGCAGCAAAGAACTATATGCATAGATGCAGAAGACTTGTTTTGCTTTCATTATTAAAAGGGTACTTAGCAAGAAAATTCCTTCTCATTTTTTTTTTCCTAATAGCCTAGTGCTTCATATAAACTGCAGACTCTTTTCCCTGTACTAGAAAATATTGCTGCTGTTATGTCTCCAGGGATACATTGAGAGACTAAGCATTATTAAGATAGCAAAAACTTTTCAGTTGGTGGCTTACTCTTCTCTAGGAGCGCTTGCTATAAGAGGATTTCAGTAGGGATGTCACGTAACTTGGCGCTTCAAGAACCTGCAAGCAAAGAAACCTTGCAAAGTATTTAGAGCTTATTCCCAGAGCAGTTGAGTCAAATCATAAATACTAGTTCTTGCCTTGCAGGTGCTGCGGTCCTCCAACTCTTTTTGAGTTAAGAACAGTTAATGACCACCCAGATGAAGCTTAGCTCGGGTTCAAATTTGCAGATAATTAATTTTGGATTGTAAGAAGTCATTCAGTTCAAGTTATTTTTTTGAAAAATTTCCATTCCCTGTGATACCAAACTCCTTGAAATTGTTTGCTTGGAGAAGACCATCCACCATCCAGTTACAGTTGATTGTAGTTGTGGTCACCTCACCAGGTGCTTTAACCAAGAGTGCTTGGGAGAGCCACCTGGGGAGCCAGGTATAACAGGGTCCCAAGTGCATCACTCTCCTCCTTGTCTAATGAACCATATTTATTTACTTGCAGAAAGCAGAACAGGAGAGACTGAGGAAGCAAGCCAGGGAGCTTCTCCAGAGAGGGCTGGCTGGGAATTCACTGGGCAGGTGGGATGGTGAGGACCAAAGCTGTACGCTGAATTGGGCAATGCACTAACCTTAACCATTCACTTGCCTAAATCGGGGCTGAATGCCACAAGTTGTAGAGGGTGAGTGTCTGCCTGGACTATTTGGTCAGAAATGCTAGTCCAGACCTAAGGCACTTGTGTGGTCACAGCAGTATTTAAAACCATCCTTTCTTGTTGGCCAAGCTGCTGTGCTGTGTAAGAGAAGCACATCTACGTTTTTCCTTCCATTTCCATCACTCCCTGTCTCAGGGGGATACCTCTTAGTGTCATAGGTAGCTGAAGCAATGGCAGAATACCTCCACCAACTCCATGGGGAGCTGATGATGACAAACAGCTCTCCATTTAAAATAACTCCCACAAGAGAAAGGTCCAGGAGTTGAACTTCCCCTGTGTGTATAGTGAGACATGCCCAGCCTTGTGCTCTGAATGGGCCTGAAGTGGATGGGGCTGCAGTGATATCTGCCTGTATTTACTGGCCAGAAAGGAAGAGCTTGAAAGTAAGTGACTTTGAAGTGGTGGAGGCAGCAAAGTGTTTTCTGTCTCTCTCACCCCTCAGGAACAGCTGTGCCTCTCGCTCTTTTTTTTTTTTTTTTTTTTTCATTTTGGGTGCCAGAGTGTCTTGGGGTTTGGGTTTTGTAGTAGATGTTTAGAAAGCAGAGAATTCGGGAATCGCTTTAACCAAGTTTGAACACATAGAATGTTTTAATAACCCTTTGGGAAGCCAATGGCTAATCTAGAAACATGTGTTCCGATTAACCTGAGTATTTGTTCAATTGTTTGAATGCCTTGCAGTTGCTTCTTCATAACCTCTGTGAGAAGGGCATCACCTGCAAGGAGCTAGAAGAGTTCTGGGTGTATTGGGCAGGTTGGTGAGCTACAGCATTAATATAATCATCTTCAAAAGCTTCTTAAAGAGCAGGTGGGAAGGTAATAAAATATTTTGAACTTGTGAAGAACAACTTCATGCAGCAAAAGACTGCTATTGTCAGGGAGAGTTTTACCATTGCCTCCAGGGTCTATGTGCTACTGTGCTGCTCGCTTATTGACACAGCAGATGATTTTTATGCCTGATAATTGAATTGTGTGCTGCCAGGAGGAAACATGGAGACAGTTTCTTCAGGGACTGTCCCTCTCTGGTGGGATGCAGCTTATGAATTATGTAATGGGACTTTCAGGGAAACACAGCACAACCTTAGCTTCCATTAATGTCACTGACAGCCTTACTGTTTCTTCTTGTAGCTGTCGATGCAGGTTTCTGTTAAATCAACCTCACCAGTCCTCCTCAGTTTTCCTTTGGGATGAGGTGAGAAATCGCTGTGTTTCATTCAATTTATTCTTAATGATATTTCATTCAATTTATTCTTAACGATAATGGGGAAAAATAGATATGGTTTTAACAGGGGGATTATATACAACATCCCCTAGCTGTGAAAGCACCCTTTCTAAATTAGTGCTAAATGTTCATTCTCACTGCAGAGAATGTCACTCCTGGAGTAATCCGAGTGTGGCTGATTGATCAGCATGCTGACAAAATCTCTGAAACCTGAATGATGTGTATTCTATAAATGGCTGTAAATTGCTGAGTTTGCATATATATTTACTCTGCATCTATAGGGACAGATACTTCTTTAGTATAACTTGTAATTATTCCCAATCAGATTCCAATGTTGATCTTAATACTTTCTTTCTAACATGTTGTAAGGAAATTGGTCATTTGTGTGTTTATTTTAAATAACACTTTTTAATTGCAGAATAAAAATAAAAGTAACCTAGAAGTGCATAAATTTTTGCTTCAAGAAATATTTGATGCTTTCATGTTCAGAAAATGTTAAAATGGAGTGTTTCTATGGTAAAGAAACATTTCATTATGAGTAACTATTCCCAAAAGAAGATGTTGTTTGTCTCTGTTTGAAGTTTGTTTCAGCAAAATGGCCTTTTCCCTTTGAAAACTTTCACCAGATGTTGCCGTTTGGTAGCACTAAATGGTGCTTTTCTGCAAAACTGGCTTAGGTTTTCAAAGTTTATTTTGCCAGCACTGCATCAGGCAAACCTTGAAGGCAGTGTTGTGTCTTCTATTAGATCGACTGGTAATATTTGTAAGAATTAGATAAGCTTTCAGGCACACAGTTTCCTCTTCAGACTTGAAACTAGAAGCAGCAGATTTCAAAGCTAAGTGGAAAATGAGTTTTTAGAGTTTAATTAGCTGTGCATCAGTTAGACTGTAACCCTAAATGGCAATGGCTACAGCAACATGACCGTGAGAATGGCGCTCCACGGTTGCTGGCAGCATGCAGCAACACTTCATACAATAGGAAAAAAGAACATCCGACCAGAAGGGATGTGGTTGAACAAACATAGGTCAGAGCAATACACGACTACTCAGCCACAGTGAGTACTCAGAGCAGAGTGGAATTATTTTTTGTTAGGCATATAAGTAAAGTAATTAGATATCTGGACCAACTAACCCCGTGCAGCTGTTGTAATGCATACCCACTTTTGCTATGTCTCCTTGACATAGTTTTTGTGAAATTCTGTAGGACACTTGATCCCACTCTCAGCCCGCTGTACTGCTGATGGCTCTTCAGCAGAGCTCTCCAGCGGGATTGATAAGGAATCCTGCTTGTAGCTGGGGTTACATCACAAGCAAGTTCCCAAGACACTGTGATTCACTTGGCATTATTTTGGGCAGATTAAAATAGGAGTGAGCCAGATCCTTAGCTGGGATAAATTGGTGTTACTATATTAAATTCAGACGGGCCTAATTTTAAGTGCTGAAGCAGTCACTGAGGGTTGCACAATCTATTGCTCTTGTGAGTGTGTGCTCACCCATAAAAGTGAGCTTGCACAATCTAACCCAGTATGAATGCATCTCTGTCTCAGCTGCTAATTGAAAACAAACATGGTAGGATTAATAATTCACTTCTCTGTAATTTCTGTATTATAAATTATTGGGGGGATCTACCAGTTGCATTAAGAGATGTTACTCTATTGCAAGATTAGTAAGACCCAACAGCAATGACTGGAAGTCTCTAAACAGGGAGAAGTTGGACTTGCAGAGGTTTCTGATTAGTTCTTTTTATTTTTTTTTCTTTTCTTTTTCCAGTTACTATGACTTTCATGCCTCGTGCAGCACAGAGTGCAGTTTCCAAGCCTGCATGGAGGAAGTCAGTAGCAAAGCTCTTGTTGACATAAGCAGAGGAGGGTTTGGGTTGTTTTGCTGCACAGGAAATGGGGCATTTTTCTGTCCAGTACTTAAGTGTATTTTCCCTTTACAGAAGTTTGTCCACATTTTGCAACAGGGAAGTAGGAAATTGTTTTTTCTCTCATTTGGGAGGAAGTTGCTCTCTGTCCTCTTAATTAGTTGTTTGAAAGATGAAAGCAAGTGCCCAGGGGTCAGAGCATTCCAGGAGGTGTGGTATTTTTGAACCAAAGAACTTCTAAGAAATGGCACATTATGAATTCTGATTTATCCAAGCCCCGCTGAATGCTGCCTGCGGAGGCACTTACAGGGGTGCATATTCTGCTCTCATCCTCTTAGTTTAGAGCTTAGGCGATAGCATCTATCAGACTACTGCTTCTGCTGACCTGAATAAAATGTATTTATGGAACCTGAACCATTCCTTTCTGATGTTGGATGGTGGCTGAGACTGCGGACTTTATTTTCCTGTCACTTCTGTAATTACCGCCTAGGAGAGAATTCCCCCCAAATTAAATAGTCTTGTCAAGTAGGGTTATAAAGGATTATAGGGATAGAATTGTTAAACTTGCTTTCTACATCAGAGGGGTAGCACAGCAAAGAGGTAACAGTGCAGCAAGGACATAAGGTGGATGTTCAGGGGGTCAGCCTGTCCTACAGCCATGCCAGCTGCTTTTGTCAAAGTAGCCCCACAAAACTCTACTCTTCCCCTAGTCTTCTTAGGCTGTCCTTGCTAGGTCTTGGGTCCTCAGGCTGTTGCATTTTCTGCAAGTGCCTTGGTGGCATGCAAGCAGCTTGAAAGCAGTAGTCAAAAATCCAAAACAACCCTATACCTCCTCATCCTCCTCCATCCAGGAGGATGCAGGACCTCAGCAGGGTTGTTCAGGTTCTTTATACTGTCCTTAGGGGGGGTGCTGGTTGTTGCCGTTCCTTTTTCTATGTCTCTAATGTGTGTTATATTCCATTTAAAAGGGTCTTTTTATGTTTGTGTATTGGGAGGTCTAGTTGCACTTTTGTAAGTGAATAAATTATTAATTCTGTTTGTTGGTTGGGGTTTTTTTTTAAGCTAAAATGCCAGACCAATCCAACTAAAAAACCTTATGAAATTCAGTCTGTGTGTGGCTCAGCATCTTTGTTTAAGATCCATTTTTCTTCAGCATCTTTCATTTCTCTCATGTGTTTGCTGTTAAAGTCTTTATTTTTAGTGCTTGTCAGTCCTTTCAGTCGGCAAAATCTTATTTTTACGACATGCTCTGCATGTGCCCCTAGCTTCTGTAAAACATTTCACAGTGGGTTGGAGACCGCTTCAGGGCATGAGTATTATTTGTTGTCGTAAATATAACCTGCGGCCTCTCACCCTGAAGGCCGCATTCTTGTCTGATAACAGCAAACCTGGGCACGTCTGTCCTTGCTGAGCATGTGGTCTGTAAATCTGACATGCTGTCATCTCTGTGCTCTGCTCTGCACATCTGCTCTTCACGGTTTCTGCTGATGGACTTTCAGCCTGTCTCTGCCCTGCCTTGGTTTCCCTTTGCTTGGTGCTCATGGAATATGCTGGCCCCGGTTTTCTTTTCAATTTCTTGACTTTTGTGTGGTGGTGTCTGATTTCCTTCTGCTGGTAATTATGTCATGACTCTTCCATTTCCAACCTTAGTTCTTGCTCTGAGTGTGATAAACCCAAATGTAGCTCTGCCATGTTTCATTATTTTCACTTCTGCCAGTATCTGAATGGCCGCACACATTAACTCAAAGATAAAACCTCCAGTGTGCCATTTTCTGTTTTATTTAAAGCTGCACCTGCTGCCAAACCTGCACACATAGCTATGTTGTAGTGCTTCTTTGGCTCTTTTTGCTCTGATTTTATTTTATTTATTTTTTCTCTGTTGAGCAGCAAGTTTGTCTTCTACTGCTGGTATGTCCTATGTGGTAATGTGATGTAATTGCCAATGTCATGTTTCACAAGAGCAACTTGAGAGAGTAACAGAATCATTCCCTTCTCCCAACAGTTCTTTAAAAGAAAAAAGAGGGGGAACAGATTTTGTTTTCATTGACAAATAATTTGTAGCATCTGCACGAGCACTAGAAGTATTGTTCTGCATTGAGATGCAAATGTGGCATGGACCGATTTCAGAAGAAACAAAACACTTGGAGACATTTGCACTACTCCAGCATCACTAGAACTCAAGACATGTATTCTACTGAGAGAGGAATAATATGAGTGTGGGAATGTTATTGTAAAACCCAGGGACAGATCAGTGGCTGGCAAAGGTCAGCATTGCTTTTTCATCACTGCAACCATTTCAGCTTGGTGAGGAGCTCGTCCCATCCAGGCCCGGTGACCTGTCACATTGGGAGATGGAGAACTAACGCTTGCTCTCCTCTGCAATTTTTAGATATTCCTTACGCAGTTGTTTCACTGAATAGTGAGATATTACCCAGATTTTGGTGCATTAAGGGCTTTTCTGCACTCAGTACTGAGCTTTGCCCTAACTCCTGGCGTCAGTTGTGGTCATGTTGGGCAGGATAAGGATCAATGTAGTTTAGATCTGGAAGTAAGATCAGCTTCAAACTGGACCTGAAAGTTGGGTTCACAACCCATTGGTGCTCCTGAGCTGGAACAGGGACAGCTGTAGACAATCTTTTATGTATGGCAATCAGTTGCCCATGTGAGAGGCTGCAGTACTGTCAGAAGAATGCTTGTGTCCACATGCCTTGTGTACTTGGGGTTATTTCCTAAGGATGTTCACAAAATATCACCTTTGATGACCCTGCCTATTTTTCTTCCTAATACCTGCAAGTTTTTACATTCTGGTCCTTTTTCAGGCAAGTATGAGCAAAAAAATAAAGAACTCCAAAGTCCAAGTTTCCCCTAAACAGGCTAGATGAAAAGCTGAAGAAATGCTCATCCAAGTCCAGCTGGTACTATAACAGAAGAGACTTGGGATTGATATGGGGGATGGAGGATGGATGAATGTACAGTCATATGAAAACTTGGTGGTAGAGCTGAGGTCTTAAACAACAAAGGCCTACAAGAGCTGTGCAGGAGGGGGTCCCGTAAAACAGAAAATAAATAAGGATACAAAGTAACAAAGTAACCCATGTCAAAATTACTTGTCCATGAGAAAATATTTTTCTTTTCTCCTTGGAATTAAAAAAAATGTAGTGGCTTTGTCTAGCACAGAGATTTCAGATTCTCCACACAGCATTTGCAATTTCTACTGGAAGGCTGAAATGCATTGCTGGTGTAGCTCTAATTGTGGTGCGGTCACACTCCTGCTGAAATACTTTTAGACTATATTTAGTATGTAATCAAGTTGTGCTAACATGGGCTATTAGTCCAAATGCTAGTGTAAATGAGGCAGACAGCATTAAGATATGCTTTAAGATTGTCAAGTAATGCTGAATCAGGTCAGATGTTCTTGCTGTGTCTTGCAAGACAGCTGGTGGTGTTCCTGGGAAAGCACACGTAATGCCACATGGATGCGCGTGCTTGCGAGGGAGCTGATAGCTGGGAATTGCGTTGCTCTGGTCTGCAGCATCCTTTCTCCTGCCAAACACTCCTGCCCATAAATGTTAAGGTGTTCAAGAAAGAACCAACATGGCAACATCGAAAAATGCCCTGTCGCAGGATGAGATTGGGGAATATGATGTTGGCTGAAAGTTATAATTTGCTGCATGTTTGGAAGGCAGCGAATACTCTGTGCTGATCCCAGAGCGGCACGTGCACCCTGCTGGGCTGGCCCTGGCGGGCCCACCCAGGGCACCATGGGCTCAGCTCAGCCCCCATCCTTCCCAGGCACGGGCAGGGAGGGTGGAGACCCAACAGGTTATCAGTAAAAGGAGATTCTTCATGTTACACATGTGTAGGGGAGGACAGGAATTTGGCTAACAGAAGCTGTCATCACATGCCAGTTTTGTTCCTGGTACGGCATGTGTTGTATAACACACAACATAAGAATTAATGCATGAACTATGAAATGCTTGTCAAAAGTGTGTGGTTTTTATTGAGCAGTAGTCACTGTAAAATTGATGGAACCTGTTATCATTGTAGATATAACACTTCTTGGGTTTTATGTGCACTTTTCAATGTTCTGGGCATAATAAAGTAGGTTTCTTATTGCAGACGCAGGGTTTTCTGCTTGTAACATTGCCTTTCTCACACTGTGACTAGCATCAAAAAGCTAAAATTGTATTAAAAAGGAAAAAAAAAAACCACAGCAGCTGGTATTTAGTGATCCAAGAAATAAACTTGACTCATATGGCGTCTATATGTTCTGTATATCATACGACATGCACATTTTTAAGGAAACCAAGTTATGAGTATAAGGTCTTAGTATTGCTATTAGAATAACTTAAGTGCAACAGAGCGCTCCTTGAAACTGTTCTCAGTTTGGACAGACATCATTGCAAGCAGGCAAACGTGTTACAGATGTGGGAAGTAGGGCACTGTTAACACAACAAGGTTTTTTGACTAATATAATAATCTGTGTTGCAATTTTTCCTTCTAGGAGACTGAGCTGCTAGATATCAGCCTTGTCAAAGATGCCAGATGCGGAAAACATGCCAGAGCTCCCAAGGTAGGAATTTTTGCTGTGTGCTTACATGTTTCATTGATGACCTAGATAAAATAGAACAGGAATTATATGCAAGAATTAAAAAAAAAGTTCCCTTAGCTAATAAGTACTTTGTCTTTTTCCCATTTAACACAGTTTCGGATGAGAAGCATTACGATTGTTAAGCCATTGTCATTTGATTCTGTATGTAAAATGCTGATGGAAGCTCTCCTGGCAGTGAGGGAACAAAAATCCTGGTTTGTCAAGGTAGACTTACACAAGTTCCTGGCTTCCCTGATGGCAAGGAGCTAATAGTTTTTTAGGTCCATGTTGCATTTTGTGCTGCCTGTTTTCCTCTTCCAGTGCCTCTTGAGGCCAGAAAGAGTTTTTTTTTTTTAAACTGTCATGAGAGAGGTCAGGATATCAGCTCCCTTAGGTCCACTCTGATGTATTGCATACTCCTTTGCTGTCTCTAAAGACAGTAGGTTGTAAATATATGTTCTCTCTGGTGTTTTTGTTTGGGCAGAAACTACAGATCAGAGAGAAAAAAACAAAGCACTCAGCTCTGGAAGCAAGATAGTGCCTCGGGGAATCACAGGAGTGATAGGAAAAATGGAAATCACCTTAGTGGCCTTGCTGCCACTTAGCCGCAGTTGAACCAGTGAAGTTGAAGCAGCCCAAAGGAATGCTTCTCCTACCCTTGTTTTCCCAGGGGAGGAAAACATCTGAGTCTGGATGTCTGCGGCTTCCCCAGAGCCTCCCGCTGGGCTCCCCCTTCCTTGCACTCAGCCCTGGGTGAGGGCACAGCCCCTTGAGGGTAGGCATTAGCAATGGAAAAGGTTGTTTCTCCGTGCCAGAATGCGATTGTAGTTATCTCTGAACAAACCATTCAAATTTGGTTTTCAAAGCTTTCCGTGTATGGCTGGCAGCATTTTAAAGGCTGGGTTATAATTGAAATGCAACAGAAGTACTTTATGACATCCACATTAATACCAAATGAGTTCACCATGATTAATGGTTCTGTGATGAATAGCAATAAAGTATTAACAATGGCTAGAACATTATTTTAAAATGCTACCCGCTTTACAGAGGACATTCATGTTCTTCTAACAAAATGTTTTTAGCTAAAATTTATGCATAGCTATTGCCTTGGTGACTTTTATTTATTAGGTTACATAAAGGCTGGTTTTGTTACAACATGTTACGGATTTGACAGCAGTGGCATTAAATGAAGGGTATGAGAAAATCCTGACTTTTAGGATGGTGAAATGCACCACCTGTGTGAATGAGTTTGCTTTTTGTCATTGATTTGTGTGTGGGCAGAATGAAAACAGCACCTGGTTTGGCTGTTGATGGGATCTTGCAAACAGTGTGAAACAAAACACTCGTTTTGGGGCCAGTTCTGTCAGTTTTGCTTTGATCCACATGGAGGGGCTGAGCAAAGGAGTGTTGACTGCAGGTGAAGGAGTGTTACAGAAGCCCTGTTTGTGTCACATCCACAAAAGATCTAAAACTCATATAGCAGCAGGAAGGCTTGGCTCTAAGTCAAGCAGTGGCAGCTTGTGATTGCATAGAGGTTTCTAGTAAAAACCCTGGTATATTGGCTTAAGAGAGCAGCACCACGTCTGCATGATACCTGCTGAAGTTCCCAGCTTTTCAGAGGCTCTTTTCCATTGCTCTGCTTCCAGGTGGGAGCAACCTTTGCCCTCAGGTGAGCATAAATAATGAACTATGGTTAGGGGCAGTTCCTGTGTGGGAAAGCAAACTTCCCTCATGTAGCATACAAAGAAGTCATTCAGAATCTGCTCGTTGCATGGTAAAAGTGTGATGCGCATGATGATTTATGTTGTGATGATGACTCTGAGCTGTATCCAGCAGGATGGCTCTGCTGTGCTTCACCAGTATCTGCAGAGCCTCTTGCCCTGTACGTAACACAGTATAAGCTGCAGACACGGAACAGAGTTTAGCTGTCTCAGCAACAAATACTTCTTGCTGCCATGGTACCGCTTAACACAGGTTTATTAGCTATCCCAGAAGTTAATTTCACATGATCTGGAGGGATCATCAGTTCACTTGGGAACTTGCTTCCAGTAGCCTTGCCAGGCGGAAAGGACAACATGCTGTTGAGCATTGATGCATCTCTTACTGTAAAACAAGAGATATGGGTGATTTTCTCTCCATTCCCCCACCACCCCTCCCTCTGCCCATAGTCTTGGACAATTTTTATACTCTGTGTGGGGACTTTTCCTAGTTTATGTAAATTTTTTAATCTATTTTCAGAATTCTAAGAGTGGATTTCATCTGTGGGTTGTCATTAAAAACTTAAGAAGTTAATGGTAGTCTTTAAACCTCATTTAGTGTATTTCTGATCTAGTGCTACCTTTTGATAGAAATTAGTGTCATCTTTAATAAGCCTTGACTTTTCTATTAAACATAAAAAGTGTAATTCATTTTTGTAGTAAACTAAATTTCAGTGTGATTAACGACACCCACAGTAAGCTACCCAAACCCATTTGGTGTTCTGTAGCAGCACACCTTAGCAAGTAATGATTTTAGAAGACTATAAGCAGTCATAGTTACCAAAAAACTCTTTCTTCCCAATCACCATCTGGAATATCCACTTCTTCCCCATATGCTGCCATATCTACCAGCGGAGATGTTTCTTTGGTAATTAATTTGCCATTCTCTTGGTCTTTTTGATGGCTAGAAATAGAGTCTGTTCTCATGCTGCATTCAGTGTATCTTCTGTACAGCAATCAGCATTCTTAATTTCAGAAAACAAGAAAGAAACGGTTGTTCTTGCATGTTTGTTGTTTCATCTTCTAGTCATTATCATAAGAAAAAAAAGCCACAAAGCTTTTTCATTCTGGAGAAGTTTTCATTGAAGGATAAACAGCCAAATGCTTTGTTCTTATTAAGGAGTCATTGTACTCTTTCAGTTTTATCCTGTTTCACAGTGTCCCTAAACTTGTTGAAAATGTGTTAACGTTTTGCTCCAGTAATGAAGTCCAAGCTATGGATTGTCTTCTGTAATGTTTCCAGTAAGCTGGCATAGTCTGTGCTCCAGAGAAAGGTAGTATTAGGCATGCTCATGTCTTGTATGACTCCCTAGGCCATAGCGTGTGTAAAATAGGGTAACACTAGACTCCAAAAATGGGATACATAAATGCACTTACGCTACCATGTATTGTTCATAAGCTCAGAGCTTTTTCTTTCTGGGTTTCTCATCCAGGAGGTCTGGTTCCTTTCTCCATTACCTATTATGTTTAGCCTCAAAAGTTCCCTTGAAGGCAGAAAAGTACAGTTCTCATCCTACAGTTGTCACATTAAGGGGAGCACAAGGAATAAGCTGGTATCTCCTCAAAGTTAGTATGTTAACCCTAGGTTGCAGCTGTGCAGGTGGTCAGCTCTGCTTGGCACTTTGAGTGCGAAACCACTTCCCCTTCTCCAGCTTCTGGTTTGTGATGATTGTTCTAGTCTCTTGAAACTTCTCTCCTGTTCTTCCCCTTCCCTGGAGACCTAAGAGCAGAGCACCAACACTATTCCTGGCCATTACAAGAGTGCATGGGAGTAGCTCAGAAAGTTTTCTGTGAAAGAGCGAGCTTCCTGAGCAGACCTCAGGAATAATTACCCAGAAGACCTGGCTGAAACTACGTAGAGCAGCCCAGCACTAGACTATGGTCCTAGAGCCTTATCAGGCTCTAGGTCTTACTAGCTGATGGTAATTATTATCTGTGCTCTCACACTTCCAGGTACTGTAATGAGTTTGTGGCTGCCCCTGAGAAGTGCTGTTACTATGTGAATGGTGTGAAGTCTAGAGCCTCACCTCATCTGATCTGGGTGTAAGACTGGCTTTGTGTTTATCCTTCTAGGAAACTCAAAACTTGTTTTCATCCGTGGCAGTGTCCACCAATTCTTCCAAATGGTGCACAAGGCTGGGAAGATAAGACAAATTCAGGAGGCTTGCACAAGTCTGTGTCCTACTTTGGGTGCCATTAGAGGCACCCAAAGGGAATTTGTAGATTTATGGGGTTAGGTAGAACCTGTGGGTCTTGGGCAGAGGGTCAGAATGGTTTTACAGGAAAGGAAGTAGGGTGCAAAGATTAAAGGTTAGATCTGTCAGAGCGTTGAGGCATCTGAAAATAAGCCTGTTATGTCTTTCATAGCAGCTTAGGCTTCTGATGATGTAGAAAGGAGATCTTTAGTGGGTACCAAAACACTTGGTGCTTGGGGGACAAGATCATCCTCTGACCCAAAAATCAGTAGGTAGTATACTCAAATGACCCCTGTGTTACTGAGAAGCTTAAGCATCACCTTCTTTTTCCACCTTGTCAGGGATGAGTCCTTCTGTCTTCAGCTGTTATTTTCAGAAACGATAGCAGAGTTTTCTGTCTCAATGCAATATACATGCAAAGGCTTATTCTTTGTAATAAGGGCAAATCTCAGGCAGCACAGAGCACTGTAGCAGATCTCTAAATGAGAAGAAAAATGAAAGTAATGTTCTGAAGAGAACAAGAGAAGACTTATTAATTGTGTATGTTAGGAAAAAGTGCCTGAATTCAAGATACAGTGAAATTTATACAGAAGTGAGGGAATTATAAGACGATTATCAGGACTTTGCTTTCTTAGTAAGCATTAGAATCATTTAGGAATGGAGCAAGAGAAATTTTGAAAGCAGGAGATTAATATGCAGTTCATTTTCTCCTTTGGAAGATCTGATTGCCCATAAATTCCGCGCAGCCTTTTTGAAGCATGGCATGCCTTTTCTCACAGCTTTCAGGGGCTCAGAGCTGCTGCCGGCGTCAGCAAGGGTGCAGCATCACAGTGCTTAGGGCTTATGTAGTTTGTATTTTGAAATGCTGAAGGAATGTGAAAATCATTAGTTGTGATGAAACAATTACTTACTACTTTTTATTTGCACGTTACCTGATAGCACACTCTTGAGCTTTGATGAGATGTGCAGACTAACGAAGAGATGTCTCTTCCCTTGTAAAGTTTAGCAAAGAGGTCTGCAAAATAAAATAACATAATGAGCAGTGAAAAGGAACATACGTTTTTGTACAATGAGGCATAGAAATAGCTCTGAATATTCGTATACTTTCTGTGAAGCATGGAAGTGCCACTCAAAAGAGTGTCCATGTTCTTAAAAGGGAGACACAGCTAGAAGTGTCACACAGCAATAAATACTGGTGAAAATTTGGCAGCTGCAAGCATGCTCGCAGGACTAGGGAAGCTACACTTTTTACCATCTTGTATTTACTTTAGCCAATAACAGTTTCTATGGAAACTAAGATCTTAATGCAACTGTATAAGTGTTTTTAGTAGCATGAAGAGATATCAGAATGAGTTGGCAGGAATAAGGAAATAACCCCATGGCAAGCGTCCTTATTGAAAACTTTTGATGTGTTTGATCAGTCTGTTTTCCCTCAAAGATACCATAAATCATTCATCAGGAAATGAATTTCTTTAAATGACATATGCTATGGAACCTGTAGGAGATGAAATTGTGAATGATGGGATCACTCTAATGCCAAAATGTTTATAGAGTGTAGGCCCCAATTCTAAAAACACTCACAGCTCCCCTGCCCCAAATTTTCTCACTTTAAGCTCTACAGGGAGGAATAACGAAGTTTTTTTTAAATGTCAGAAATTTGCCAAGACCTCAACTACTATTAATATCATCACCAGTCTCTCTGTATTTAGTGGGTTTTCTTGAAATGCTCACATGGAGTGAGACGAGTTTCAGGAGTATCTTGGCTGTGATTTAAAAGCTACATGCTTCTTCCTCACTGCAGAGGGTTTGCTGGTTTCTAACACACCTGTAGAGAAAAATCAACACTTCATGAACTAGATGGGCTCAAAAACTAACAAGAAAATGCCAATTATTTAACTGAAAATCTGGTGATTTTCGGGGAAATGAGGATGTGCAAGTCTATTTGAATTGTCAGAGCTATCAAGACTGCTGTCTTCTCCGTCTGCTTCTGTACTCCATTGCGCTGACTTAGAATCAGTAGGATTCTACTGACATTTGGGTAAAATTTATGCAGAAAAGCAGAAAGTGAGACTGCTGTCTGTTATGTTGTTAATAATCTCCTATTTCTTCATTTTTTAACTTACTGCCTGAATTTCCAAATGCAGGTGAAGAACTTTTTGTGAACCCACTCAAAGCACACACATGCAAATAAATAAATCGCAGATAACACTTGGTTGATTTGCCTCGCAATAAGGCTCTAACTTCTAATTTACAAGTCCAGTGACAAGAGCATGTCAAAATAAACCTAATTCAATCACTTGATTTCCTTATGGTATCTGAACTTACATTTTTGCTGGCAGCCCATGATTTTTATGGTCAGATTGTTTATTTTTCTTTTATCAGGAGAACAAAAGAGGCCTCTGTCACTTCTGAAATATTTGAAAGCTGAGCAGTTATTCATTTCTTTATTATAAAGTCTGTGCTGGGACAATTATGTTGTGTTTAATAACCACCCTGATTAGACTGCATGTGGGAAATGGCAGATAGATTCCCCCCCCCCCCCGGCTTTTTTTTTTTTTTTTTTTTGTGTCTACTCGATAAATTCCCTGAAAGTCAGCTGCCTATATGGATCACACAGGAGAGCAACAAGCCTGCCCTTTGCAGCACTGACTTCTGTTGCTCTGCCTGTCTCAAATGCTGCTATTGCTGTTATTTTTATCTGCTGATAAATGCACATTGCTTTCCCTTCAACAACCTTGGTGCTAAATTAGAAACTAATGTAAATTATGCCTAAGCAATGTTCTATTTCTGCCAGAATGAAATAAAAATGGAATATGCACGCAGTTCACCTTCTTCGCGCTCACCTTAGGGATAACAGTGACATCCTCAAACATCCCCCCCAGTTTGTTTGTTCTACATCATTGCTTTTTTTCATTTTCAATTACATAAACATTTTCTCTAGGTTGAGTTTTATTTTATTAAGGAAGGTAAAGATTAATTTCTTCGGATGGTATTTGACCAGTGCTCATGTGGTCACAGTGGTAAAGACAGGGAAATGCAGGTAGTTGAAATGCTGCAAAGAGCATGGGAGCTGTGGTCATTGTGAGAGAGAGGGAGTTTTGCCTTGGACGCCCCTTGGGGGCACAAACCTTGCTCCACCCGTCTCTGCCAGCTTCCCTGCAGCTCGGCATTGCCTCCCTCCACTGGGCTGAACAGGCTCCTAATGGCACCTGGCATCTTTTGCTCTTCCAGATTTTCCCCACTTGTGCAGACCTTTTTCAGGAAAGGTCTCACCCACTGCCCACAGTGAAGTCCTGCTGCTTATTCAGGAATGAAGGCAAGTTTCGGCACAGCTAGAATGCTTTCAAGTTTGTTGTTAGGTTTTTTTTTAAATCTGTTGGAAGTTAACATCTTTGGGGAAGAGTCACATCTCCAAAGATAAAGCTGTCAGTGCTGCTATCCAGGGAGCATGGAGAGCAAGTCGTCACTTCTCCATCATCTGGAAGAATGTTAGCACCAGAAACGTTATTCATGCTATTATGGAAGCAAAGCAAAGCTTCCTGAAAGCGCAAACGAAGCCTGGGGCGTTCAGTAGCAGCACAGTAGCCATTTTCATTCTGCTTCATCGGCTCACAAGTCATGTCTCAAACACAGTGGCTTGCTCAGTGGAGTGGATGAGCACAAGCGCTTTGCACCTGCGCTCTGAAACCTGCAGAGACTCCTTGCCGGCCTCAGGGTGCCTTTCACTTGACTGCTCATGCCTGAGGCCGAGGCCACCTCTGAGACAATCGATTGGCATCCTGCTGCACCACCAGAATGCCCCAAATTGGTGAAGGTGATTTTATTTACAACCCTCTAATCCTTAGGGGACTGGGACCTTTTCAGAGGCTTGTTATACAGTGTATAATTTAGCGCTGTCTGGTAGTCCATCAGATTCACTATTTACTAACATTCATGATTTAGTAGAAAGCACAGGTTTTTGTCCAGGGTTTTCACTATGAATTGTTGCCAAAAAGATTTAAATTTCTTTTTTTTTTTTTTTCTGCTCACTGGTAGTTTCAGTTAGCTTTCTGTGCTGCTTGGGTTTATGTTTTTCTTTGTTATATTTATAAAACATACATCTTTTTGTTTCTATACTTTCAGACTAAAGTACGTGATACAAAGTATATAACAAGAAATTCTGTATATTAAGAAGCAAAAAAGCATTTTATAAATGTGATTTTAAAACTTGACATTTAAATTTGAAAAGGTAGAATAGACACTGCTCAATTAAATATGTGATATTTGAGTTGCTGAGAACACCAGAGAGTGTCAGTAAAGCTGTGTTTTAAATGCTACTGGCAAAGATGCTTTTGAATAAGCATGTGCATGCTGAGTACACTTATTTTTTCCCTTTTTTGTCCTTTAGTATGGCTTTTTGTGTGATTTTGAAGAGAGATTGACAGCTTTGTTTGCTCCTCGGGCACACGTAATACTCCAAAATTATTTTAAATCCATACATAAGCCACTCTTGTGATTTTTCAGACTACGGTGATGGGGGTTAAAGTTGCACACTGGAGTGCATGGACTCATCACTTAATTGAGCATGTGCTTCATGCAGATGTGAAGTTCAGTGCTATGGTAATGTTTCCTGTGATAGCGTAGTTGATTGTAATCACCTCCGCGCTGTTTCAGCTTGAAGGTTTAAATGCCTCTTCTTGCCTTTCCTTGCACAGCAATAGGGCTCACAGGAGGGGAGGTGAGTTGCAAAGTGGCATCTCTGGGCTGGTAGGTACTACTTTTGCTTTTGCTGCTGTCAGCAGCCATCACCTGTGTGCTTGGATGTGATGGTGGTGTGCTGTCACCGGCTCACCTTGGTGACGAAACCATATCCAGTGTCCTATGTTTGACAACATTGGTATTGCTGATCAGTAATATGAGACATGAATGTCTCATTCCTGCCCTCACAACTGATAACACTAATAAGATGAGAATGCAGCTGGTACAGCATGTCCGGCCACAGCTATCACAAACCCACACCCACTGTCAATCGTGATAAAGCTCACTTGAATCTGATAAATGGCGTTTTTACGGTGGCTGGCACAAAATTTAAAAATTGTTGGGACAATTCTGGAGGTGCTTTTTGTGATTCTAAGATGTTAATATTGCCTATCAATGTCCTATATTATCTGTTTGTTATCTTGCACCCCTGCGTGTTCATATCCACGTTGCCTTTTGACTTGCACTAAGATCATGAAAACTTGGGAAAGAACAGTCTTTTTTTTCCAGTGTTGGTACAGTATCTAAAAAAGCAAAGTCCTGTCTCATGAGTAGGGCTCCTAAGTGCAATACTAATGCAAAAAAAACTAATAAATAAAACATTGCTTTCCATAAAGATAAGAAATGCTGCATTCAGCCTCTGTCATGAACACCCAGTTTGGAAAGAGTTTCAAAATTTGTCATTGGAAAATGTAAAGGTACTAAATAACTGAGTCATGCTACTCTTTCCTTCTAAGAGTAATCTCCATCGAGAAATATTTCATAAATATTAAAGTATATATTTTAGCAGTAGTGTGGAGCTGTGCGTCCAGATAGACATCTGATGGCAGTGCAATACCCTCAAGCTTCAAATGTGGGATCAACAGGCTCAAGTGAAAATGCCAAAGCAGAAATATTTTTCTGCAATTGTTTAGAACAAATTCTATTTCCCCATTTTATCGGAATCCAGCTCGGTGATTTTCCATGGCATTCCTTACCTTGTAAATAACTGGTTGGATAAAACTGCTAGGTTTTAATTAGTTGCAAAGGTTTGATATCTTTGTTATCATCTGCATATAAATGGCTCCTTCAGTATCTCCTTGTGGAACTGAGGAAACCCATTTATTTAGGCTTAGAAAAGAGACCACTGCAAAGCAAAAGAATTAGGTATAGATCCCAAGTAACCATGGCTGACAGAGGTGTCAATTTCTTCCCAACTGTGTGAAGGTGTCCCCCTTCTCGGCACTGCAGGTAAAAGCGTTTTACTGATGACAGGACTGCAGGATGCTGAATAGCAGAGGAGTGGAGGGTGATCGGCATTGGTGAGTTGTTGTCCGTGTTGGATGGGGCTGCCTGTGTGCTGCAGTGGATGTCAAACCCTGCCTGGAAACCCTCAGGCAAATGGCAGGAATTGAGCAATTTGCAATTGAGTTTAAATAACTATACACTGTCTTTGGTCAGAGCCTGTAACTCGAGGTTTGGTTTTGAGATCTAGAGGAGTCATAAAAAAAAGTTTTCTTTAATACTGAAGTTATTTAAGCTTGCCTAAAATCCATTCGAACAGCTTCAGAGTTCGTTATCTTCCACATTACATTAGAACTTTCCCGGTCTCACAGCTAAGCGTGTTTGGCTGTAAAACTTGACATTCGCCTAGCGTTTGTTAATCACTACTTGTATGCTCTCTGGTACGGGTGTCTGAGAAAAAGCGATGGGAAGAAACTTGGCTCTCCAAGCTAAAACTTTGATCAGAAAATAATTACATCCTTGGCCATAAATAATCCTTGTTTCATCACTGTGGCTTTTCAGTCTGTCTGTTTGTGTCTCAAGGTACATCTGTGCCAGTCGAACACCCCAGCCACACCAGTGACATGATGTCCGTGGCAGATGTACTGCTGTGCCTTGTGCAGGTGTCCTGCAAAGACACATCTACCAGTACCTCAGGGAAACGTTTTACTAGGAATGTGAAAGTCAGCTACGATAAGATACATAAGGTAGCTAATGGGAGCAAATGGAAATAGCCACAGGTCCAAGTGAACTATAGAGAAGCAGGAAACTATGGCTATTTCCAATGTAATAATATCAGTATATTCATGTTAAATCCCTGTTTCTATTTTTCCAAAGCATCAAGTACAAATGAGACTGTTTTCTTTTGCTCTAGTCTGCTGTGGATATACAAGAAGGTAGAGGCAAGTGCATCCGATAGATAAATAAATCCTGGGTAGCGTTTGTGTGGCGATAACAAAAAACCTTGTAGCTGTATTGAGTGTGCGTTGCCTGTCTCTGGCTTTCTCAGCTCCATCGCCTCCCAGCCTAATCCTAGTTAAATAAACAAAATTATCAGCTGTTGCCGCTAGGGAGTTCAGACACTCTGTTCCACTCCTGGGGTGTTAATGAGCCATCCGCAGGGATGTTCCTGCAAAATGGATGGCACGGCGACACTCGCTGATATACAAGCATGAGCACGTGGGTGCAAAATGGTTATCTGTATGGCAGTGCTGAAAGAACATTTTCTGAGGGCCAAGAGTTTACTAAATGCATTTTGCTACCCTTGGTGATTCACTGGAATAAAGTGTAGTGTAGTCCTGGTAAAAACTGCTGTGTGTTAAGACTGATATACCTGATTTAGCAAGGCTTTTCTGGCTATGGAGTGCATTGTGGATACATCCTTCTTAAGGAGAAGCACTTCTACTACGACAAAGTGGAACGGTTAAAATTGGCGTAGCCCATCCTTGATATGGCTGATCTGTACTAGTAGTGCATACAGACAGAATTAGGGGCTGTTTTCTGCATGTGGCCCTTCCCTTGTAGGTTTATTAGCACTGTAAGTGCCCAATATTCTTCATATTTTGTCTTTAGATGACAAAATTCAGGTCTTCGTTTCTCTTGAGAAGGTCAGTCTGCTGAGAAATCCCATGCACGAACCTATGTGTCATTCCTGTTGAAGAGAAATCATCATATGGGATGAGTAAGAAAGTAGGTGAATTACATGTTTCCAAAACTTACCCACTCTTGAGCATGAACTTGAATGTAGATTGAATTATTAACCAGCCTAAAATTTCAAATATTTTACTGAAACATTGACAATGTACCAGTGCTCTGGGATTGTGGCGTGACCTAGGACAGTCTGTAGAAAGGGCAGATTCAATGCTGACCTAACACTAAGGTTCAGCATAACTCTATTTTCCGTTTGTAGAAGGTTCTTGATTGAATTGCCAAACAAAGCAGAAAAACGACGAGTGTGTAATTGTAAATTACAGCAATCTATTAAAATGCAGGTTTGCTCTTTTAAAGGCAGATTCCATGTGGTTTAGGTTTTTGAGCTTCCAAGTTATGCTGTTTAACTTGAGGATTTGTATAAAATCCCCATTACCTTACTTTGGAGAAGAAAAACCCCTGGCTGGGAGTTCTGAGGGAGTTCTTGGCTGACGTATTTTGCAGTATCCAGTTTCTTTTTTTGTTTTTTGGAATTAGAATGAATTTGCAAACGTGCAGTTTAGGAACAGGCCTAGATGGCAGCTGATATTTTAGCACCCTGTTGTGTGCTGCCTCTGTGCCTGGGTTCATTCCCACCAAAGGAGACTGGTTTCCAGGTATTAGTCTTCCAATGGTGGTTAATCACCATTAACACCCGTTAAAAGAACATGTCTTTTCCTTATTATTTCCAGGAGGAATCCCAAAATAAGTGTCAGTATAACTTGCAAATACTAACGTCAAAATCTGGGTGGTTTGAATTCTGCTGTATCTGCAACAGTCAATACCTGTGCTGAAGAGCAGATGTGATGTGCAGACAGAAAGGTGAGCTGCTGGGGCTAGGGCCTCTCCAGCAAGCCGTGACTCCGGCAAGATTTGGCCATATGTAGCGTCTTTGGGCCTGATTTCTTTTCTTTTCTTTTCTTGTGAGAAAGTTATATCCAGTCCTGGTCCTAGGACAGCATTAAACATTACAGTTTATCGCAATTGATAAATAATGGGAATTTGTAAAAAAAGGTCATAGTAATGAGACCTTGCTGCTGTGTCTGAATACAGAAATAAAGCATCAGTGATTTTTATAAGAAATTTTGTAATGGAAGATTCTGGTAGTTCACGGGAGCTGCAGTGACTGCATCCCATGCCTGTTTTTCCTGTTCTGAAACACATCCAATATTGATAATGCCATAACTGAAATTACACAAAGATTTTTTTTTGTTGTTGTTGACCTCCTTCCTCCAAGATAATGGAAATACATTTTAAAAAATTTATGCGAGAAACTGTATGCTGTAGTTGTTTAGCATAAATGGCTTCAAAATGCTGTTTGCTAATGAAGTGGCAAAAGTAGAACAGTCGTGCTAGGTATGGTCACAATATAAAGGGAAAAGGCAGTCACGTTCAACTCAGAAATAATGGTAGAAATTTGCGTGTCATTAAAATGTTTAAAGAAAACAACAAAGCTGAGTTCAGGTAAACTAAAGCAGACTCCTTGAATGGTTACCTGCGTGTTGAGACGAATAGAAGAAACTAGTGTGTGTTGGGACAGCTGATAGAGCTGTGGAAGCAGATCCCAGCCCTCTGAGAGCAGTGGGAGTTTTGCTTTGGCTTTTGCTGAGAGCCAGGCTCCCTTCATCACGTTAAAGAACTAAGCCACCACAGACTTGTTTTCTGCACTATATTTTCAGTAAAAAATTCTGAACCATATTTGGCAATTTGAGAAGGAAAGCTGATTTTAGCTAACCTAGTTAGTCCAGTTTTGCTGTGTTCTGCATTGATAAGGACAAAGATCCCCTTCTGCCCTTCCTCCCAAAACCAGCTCCAGGGAGCTGCCTGGGCTGCTGCTTCTGTGGCCAGAAGTAAGCCCTGAGCTGCAGCCTGGCAATCTTTCCCCTTTTCTTTCTTTGTGTTTACACGCGCCTCAGACGACAATGTGGCTTTGTAGAAGAAAATGCCACCTTTTTCTGCAGAAATCTTCATATCTATTTGTTTTTAACAGTGGTAAAGTCTTTCTTCACAGCCATGGACTGTTGCTAGCAGGGTAAACGTGCAAGTTGTTGGTGGGTGAGTGGCAGGAGGAAGGGAGAGGAGAGGAGGTTGTTTGTGTCTCGGGGTCTGTGTTTTGCAAATCGGTGCAGGGACAACATTTTTTCAGAACTGCTGCAGAGATTTGGTTTTGCTTGGTTTTAGCTGAAAGAAGAAGAGAATTTATTTTGGAGTTGCTTTCATATATATTGCCCTTTGGAGTGGTCTGCTGCGGTGACCCTTGGCACTGGGGTGCTTGGCGAGCTCAGGCTGCTAATGGTATAGAAATTCACTTCTGCTTCGGTCAGTGTCTACAGGTCAGCTTTTGTTCTCATGATCTATGCACTGATTTTGCTTTTCAGCTGTAAGAACCAACCATCTTCGCTGTGGAGGTGGCAGTGTTAGACTTAAACTACTCTAGTGCATTCTAGTTTAAGTTAAAATACGTTTTTTCACTCCTCCTGGGTCCTGTGAGAAGAGCAAGCCCTTGCAGATTGTGACCATTCATTTTGTTAAAGGAGTGAGATTTGTCCTTGGTTGCAAGTCATCATAATTGACATGTTAATTGTTGCATCATGTTTCCCTCTGTAGTCAAAGCAGTGACACTTCTGCATGTTTCAAAGGAACTATTGCTACTGTAAATTGTTGTAGGCAACATGGAATATGATCTAGCTCATTTTTAAGACACTGATACGTTTGTGACAGTATTTCAATTGGGGGGAATGAATTTTTTTTTACACTGTATTTTTTATATCCTGCTAGAGTTAAGAGAGTTACAAATAGTGGGAGGCAAAGTCAGATTATTTAGCTGTTACTTCCATAATAAAAAAGGAGAATTTGAAAGCTGTGCTCAGGTCTGCTCATGTTTTGATGATGCTTGGCTTTTTCTTTTGGTTTCTATTTAAAGTGATTTGTTCTCTGGAAGCATAATCACTTGATATTGCTGATTTAATTTTTTGCATATGACACTTGCAAATTATGTAATTAAAAGAAACCTTTTACTGTTTGGTTTGGGGGGTTTTGTTTGGGTTTTTTTTATTTATTTTTATTTTTAGGTTCAGATACTAGCTTGATTAAGGGCATTTAAATGCTGGTGCATTTGAAAGGGGGTACCATATTTTCTACTCTAACTGAAAACTTCTTTGGGCAAATTACAAATGCCAAGGTAAAACTTATCAGACTGTCAACAAATGTTATACAGTCTCTGTTAGCTTTCTGCCATCTGGCAAAACCCAGTTACCCTCAGACAGTTTTATGCTCTTTACAACGCTGCTGTTCTTGGCAATATGGAAAATGGACATTTATAAAAAAGACTCCCACAGCTGGTAGTGCTGTCAGGGGAAGAGAAGGTGTGGTAGGGGTGGTGGTGCTCATGTCGTGGGCTCTGCCACCCTGATGGAGAAGCCACGTATTGTTCTCCAGAGGCCTCTGTCTCTCTGTGTGGACCAAAAAGATAACTTAGCTTATAGGTGATGGGGTTGTGAGCTTCCCTCTCCCCTACTCACAGATCAGGTGCCTGCTGCTGGCACTATGGATGCCTCCATGCTGGCTTTAGGAAATTTCATATTTGTAACCTGTTTGAATATTTGGAATAATTATTCAGATTATCTGTTCAGTTATCTTTATTCCAGCACTTGGAAAGCAAACTGAAGAGTTTGTGCGGCTCCACGGTCAGGGAGCACTAACATGAGCACCTCTAGTACTCCTATACCAGTTTGCTAACCCTTGTTTAAGATTCCTCTTACATACAGTTTCCACTGTGAACTCGCTTTGTGATGAGAGCTGACAAGCGTAGAAACAGAATTGTCTGAGCTGGGTTTAAATGGATGAGCTACGCACATCCAATTTAAAGGAAATGTATTGCTATCCTGTCTGCTTATGGGGCCTGATTCATCAAAGCACTTAGCATATGCTTAAGAAGTCTTGTTGGAAGAAAACCTGTAATGACCAACTATTTGTTTTGCACATCCAGGAGAGGTGTGATCCCAGAACTGAAGAACTGGGAGACAAAGTGCCGTTTAAAGAGATTTCTATATTAAGTAGCCCAGAATTAAGATGAGTGATGAGAATGTAAAAGTGTTGTCAGAATCTTTCCCCTGAGTAGTAACTGCGCCTGTTAGTCATGCAGTTTATCCTGATGATAAATTCAAAACTATTTGCAAGATTATTTAGAGTATAAGAAAAAATTGCATTTCCCTTCACTCTTGGAGATAATGTCAAACGTTGATCTGTTTTATATAAAGTTATTTCAATTACAGTTAAATAGGAGAAAGGTACTTAGAATTCTAACCTGCTTACATAGCAAGGAAAAAAATTAGGAGAGAATGCTTTTATTTGTGTGAAAATAGTGGACCCTGCTGTAAATGCAGATGGCTATTTTTCTTTCTCCCATTGGGTGCCCATTGGTGATGGCTGCTGGGACTACACAATTGCATTGCATGAATACGTGGTCCAGTCTGGCCCGACGAACGTTGTACAATTGTTCTACCTGCTGAAAATAAGGGGGCTGGAAATAGGAAAGCTAAGGAACGCATGTTTTTCTGTGACTTTCAAAATGGGATTTTGCTTGAGAATTACAACACCACATGTGAAGTACCACCGCATGTGTAGTACCACCGCATGTGTGTTAATAGTGGTTCTGTGGTTTCAGCAGCATGCACAAAAAAAAGCAAAGGGCACACGGCTAAAGCTCTCATTGAAATCCATGTGCCTGGTTTTGGACAGAGGGAGCAGAGGAGTAGATTTCATGCTAACTTGTGCCATGGAGACAGTTGTTTATACAACCAAGTAGGTTTTAGAGTATTGTTTGTCACAGGCATTAAAGCTAGAGCTTATTTATATCAATTGCTGCAAATCAGAGCCCCTGGGTAAAGCCAAAATCTAGTTATAGGATGCTTGCCAGTATGCCATGTTTTCCAGTTTCCTTGATGGTTGAGTGAGTCCACCCCCAAAATGAAATAAGGAAAGAAATGCTTTTCTTGCTGGGACTGTGAGCATAGGCAGCAGCCATAAGGCTTCCTTTGCTGCCTTCAGTTCCTCGCTCTGACATCGGTGTATGATTGTGGTTTGGTGAAGGGATTGATTGTATTTTGTTTTAGGAAGTAGAGGGCTTACAAATGTCTCCAGGAAACAAACGGGCAGTCAACAGGCAAATCGCCAAAGGAAAGAATGAAAAAAAAAAAAAGCTGTATTTCAATGTTATTTATTCTTGAGCTATGTGGCAGTATTCTTCAAAATTTCCATCACCCAGAATGAGTTGATTGGCTTGCTTTAAATTTTACTTCAAATAATAAGTTCTTAGCTTGAAAAGCCAACTAGAGTGGGCTCTGTGCTTCCCGAGTCACTCTTTCGCAAGTTGCTCTTGCCATTGATTAGCGGGTATAACAAAAAGGAACGTCATCACGTTGCAAAAAAATGGGCTGACTTGTCATGTCATATGTGTCTAGAGGAAAAAAATGTACAAACTAAGAACAAAAGCAGTAATATTTGAAACTATGGCTGGGAAAGAAATACGATGGCTTACTGTGTTTGAAAAGCTTTCTTGAAATGCAGAGATAAGTGATATGGGCAGCGGCTGACACTGGGTTTTGTAAATCCTGGGATGGGAGGGCAGTGTGCCGGCTGGGCACACACAGCCCAGCCAGTCTGGTTAATAGTTCAACTGGTTTTGTTTGGTTTTCAGTGTAATTTGATGCCTCTATTCTGATTTCTTTGTATATATACATTAGGAGCTTAATTAAAAGCTCTGGAGACTGTTTACATTTTAACAAACGTAGAATAAATTTTATTTCTTATGCATGAGACTGTAGTGAGTGAAGTGAACAAAAGAATTTTGATGAGTGTTTTTAGCAAACAACATCACAAGGGAGACTTGGAGGAAAAATTCTGTATTTTAGAAATGATAGCTATTTAAACTCATTAATTTAAATCTGTTGCAAATATTTCTGTTTATTTGTTCCTTTGAAATACTTGATATCAGTGGAAATCAGCTACTTTTTGCTAGATTAGAGATAGTTTTATATTAAAACCATTTTTTTTTAATTTTAAAAATCTTTTTGTGTTCTTTGTTTTTATATATATTATAGGTAGGAGTTCTGTTACAAAATATGAACTGTACTGTCTAAGATATACTCCTTTTGAAATGGGGGAAATGTTTTTGTTTATTTTTTTAATGTGCCTGTCGTCTTTTATGAGTGACTTTTTCTCCTGAACAGGAGAAAAGAAGGGTGGTGGTCACATGCCTTGTCTGGTAGGAATGAAGCATCAGCATCTGACTGCAATTACCTCAGAGAGGCAACCAAAGACCAACAAGAGGACATTAAATTTTAATGACTGTCGTCAGCCAGAGGAGGTAAAATAGGTGAAAACAGTGGTGTCAGGGCCTGACGCAAAGCACTGCATGTCAAGAAGCCCCAGGAGTGAGCTCCATGTGCTATACTGGGGCAGGTGGAGCCCACTTTCCTTTAAAACAGAAACACAGGTTGTACTGTTGGGATGATCCTTTCTGTAAACATTACTTTTCCTCTCTTGAAGTGCTCTACAGTCCCTGCAAGCACCAGCTGGCCGTGGAGACCCCAAGAAGAGGGGTTTAAACTCACATTCAAGACATTGTAATTTGGCACTGATTTTTAGCCACATATTCTCAGCTTTGTGCCAGGACTTCTGTAGCACCAGAACCATTTACATGCCAAGGGGTACCCTGCACCAAGGAACTCACAGAGCTGAAAACCGGATGTGCTTTTTCCCCTTAGGGTCGGTGCCGTTACATCGTTCCCCAGCTCTTTTTGCTGTGCAGCCACACAAGCATGTGCCTTGGCATGGAGCACAAGGGAGCCCACGGGGCTGGGCAGGGATCATGGGTTGCAAAGCGGGAGAGATGGCTTCTCCAGATAGTGTCTGACAAACCCTGATGAAGATGTGGAGGCAAAGCACACCTTGTGCAGTCTTAGCAATTATTTATTTTTTGGGGGGGAAACAGCTAAGCCAGGAAAAAGTCCGCTAAGCAGCAATTGGTACCCCTGGTGTAATTTTAATGTGCTGATGTTTTTGTTTCTCTGCTCTTTCTACAACTATATTTAGGTAATCCTAGCTAGAATCAAAACAGTTTCTACTTTGAAGTGGTTTGAAGTGTTGTGTGAAGCACCTTCAATTATGGATTTCTGTCAATGTCAGTCTATTTACCTACACCCAGCCCGTCAAAGTATTTATGCTTGGTGTGGCTGCATTGTTAGTACACCCGCCTATTTCTTTTAGAAAGTTTCTTTGTAGTTAGTCTTGCTTCTTGAAAATCACATGTGAAATCACTGTAAAACAGGAACTCAGTTCAATGATATGCAGCCTGCACCACTACGTGTCTTTGGTTATGATCATGCATTAACCTCTAATCAGTTTAAGTATGGTTTGTAATCTATTTACAATTCCATTCCTTTATCTATGACATGTTTCTTAGAAGAAGAAATTATGTTTGACAGTGCACTTCATGTTTGAGAGCTAAAATCCAATTTATCTAATCCTAGAAAGCTGGCCCCTGTGTTTCTATTAATGAAAAACCTCATGTCATCCTGTTGTCCAAATTACGCAGCAGGAATGACCACTAGCCGTCCATTAACCTCTTTCAGCACATGGTACGCAGTTAAAACACCAGCTAGGTAGGAAGATGGATATAAACAAATCCTGCTAGTCTGATCTTTCCCTACAAAGTATTACAGTCTAATTGCAAATATTTTCATGTTTTCCTTGGTATATTTAAAGGCTGAACCATTTTTACTTCTGTAGCTATAGGACTATTTATTGACATTATTTCAGTGATGAAAGAGATTACAAAGTGAAAGATCAGGATATGTTACCTGCAGTACTACCAATGTCGTCTTTTTGCTGTGCTTTATAATGAACTGCAGGCTAGCAGGCGTGATGTAGAGTGTTTGCAAATGTGTATGTTTTGTTTAAAAGCCAAAGACCAGAATGATATTATTTTGGGATCTGTGCCTAATGCAATTTTCCAGTAGTAACTAAATCAGACAGTGCCCTCAATCTTTGTTTGCTTTTTTACAGTGAAGTAGGAATAGTGTGGGTATTGTAGAACTGGAGCTGAAGCACTGAGAAGTAGAAACACTATTTATAACAGCATATGTATTTGTCTTACAGAAGTGTTTCTTCTCCATTATGCTTCATTGATGACCTTCCAAGTTCTTTCCAAGTTTACATTTCTTCAATTTTATGAATCTTATTTTTAAAAAATAAGCCTAATTTATTCTTTTCTCCAACAACCATCAGTTATGGAAGAGAGTACTTGTAGTTATAAGTAAATCTTTTAGGTTGGAATAGTAAAATGTTCTAAATTGGTGACTGCAGTAGAGCTTAACCTCAATTATCAGTGAGGAATTTATGTAACATCTCATCTGGTTCCATAAATCTGGGAGGAAAATCCTGACAACCTCGTCACATTTGATACATGTGCTATTTTATTTTAATTCCCTAACCTGGGAATTTCAATCTAATTTTGCATCTCTGAATCATCAGATCTTTTTTCTTGGAGAAAGAGAGATCGTTGTTAACTGTCAAAGCCCAGGAAGTGTGAAACAGGAAAGCTGAAGGTTTCTAAAGCTATGCAGAAGGCAGAGCTGCAATTCTGAATAATCTTTCTTGCTAGAAAGATACACATCTGCTGCCACTGAATTCCCACTGTTGGTTTGCATGACTCCGTGGCTTTCTGTTCTTAGTTGTTTAACATCAAATAAAGACGTCTTGGAAAGAGTACCTGCAGAAAGGCAGCTTCCTAAGGCAACACCTGACACAGAAACGTTGGAGTTAATGCTGTTCTAGTTCCCTCCTCTGGCTCTGAGGATTTGCAGCAGCTGAAGATAAGTAAATGATGCAGTGGTTTGCATTATGCCACTGATGAAATGAACTTCATGCAAAGTTTATATGTAACTTTATCAAGAATGTAAAATGTTCTGATAACATGTCTTTCCTATTTGCACTTCGCTTGTTACTTAGGTCCTTATTGGGAAATGGTATTAACTTTTGGGTGCTGTTTTTTTCTGCTTAAAAAAAGGCTAAAAAGAAGTGGAGCTCAAATGTTTTTTTTTGGAACGGAAGTTGAGTGAGAGAAACAGAGTGGTGATCAGTTATCAACAGAACAGAAAACTCTTAAAATCTTATGCCTGTAAAGTTGCTACACGTGATACTGTTGTATTCATTTTTCATCTCCACCTTCAGCTTATTTGATCTGTCTTGAACCTCCTTTTCTTTGCAGAGGTCTCTGTATGGGTATAAAGCAAGTTTCTTCTTCAAGCAGCCTGACTCAAGCATTTGTGTGAACGCCAGCCTTCCTCGTCAGTCAAGAAGACGTTCCTTTTTTTTTTTTTTTATAGACGATCACAATGTCTTTTTAATAAGTTGTTTGAGCTGAGCTGCGATATTTAAAACAAGATGATGAGACTGTACCTGGAAGCAAATTAGAAAGAGATGTTTCAAAAACTCTTGAGTGGAACGGTGGCTAAATATACCCTGCCCCGGGTATAGTTACAGGCAAGGTATTCAATGGAGAGAGCTCTTTCTGTAAATGCTTCTCTGTCTTCAGATGTCCATGGAGGCATTTCCCTTTTGTGTCACTGGGTAATCTCTGACTGAGGATGCATTAATTAAACAGGCGCTCTCAACTCATGAAAGGATGTGCAACCAAATGCTAATTATGCAGGAAATAACAGCAATGGAGCAGGCTGCATAGAGGCCATGTCGTAAGGTTATATTGCCTGGCAAGAATAGAAATTACTTGGTGCTGGAGTCTGAAAACCTGATTAAGTTGTTTAGAAGTGGGTGGGGTCTGAAAGACCACACGTGAAGATTTGATTTACAGAGAGGGAGGATGAAACAGTAGTTTCTTCTGGAAATGATACCAGCTCTCTGCTTTTGATTAGCAGTTACAGAATATGAAAAACGCAACTGCTTGATTCCCCCCTCACATACACGCTGTTGAATCACAAGCAGCATAATTTCTTTCAGTGCAGTTACCGTTTGTGTGTTTTAAAAGGCACGCAAAACATCAGCAGTTTCAACACAGCTCTGATTTCATCCTTGCATTTTCTTCTGCTACAATCTGTTGTCGTTGGAGTGCAATTCTAGAGCTTTGGAGTTTAATTGCTTTTAATTTTATCTAGAAATCTAGTTCTTAAAGTACTAATAGGTTGGATAAGAGAATAAGAGCTTTTTTTTTTATTTCATTTAAAAACAGTATTTCCTTACTGAATTTTCATTTTAATGATTGGCGGTTTAATGAAAAGATCTTTCCTAAGATTTACAAGCAAGCCAAAGTTTATAATGGAAGTTCGGATAAGAAGCTGAGCTACAGACTTTAGATAACACGAATGTTTACAAATCAGCTTCGTTTTGTTTCTGAGCCCCTTTGCCAGCCACGAGAATTCTGCTCGTCAAAAGTATTTAACAGAAATCTGAGCATGACTAATACTTGGTGGGGAAGACTCGTGCTGACAAAAATGGCCAGAGGAATGCATATCTGCAACAAAATATTTAAAAGAATAAAATCCAAAGCTGTTCGTACATCACATAACCTTTTCCCCTAAGGAATAGTATTATGGCTTCAATGTAGAAAGAGAAGTGTGGCCTCTGTGAAAAACATCAGTGACCAAAATATTCTACATATTGGAGACATCTACAGGGAATGTATTTTTTTGAATTAAATTATCTTACTCATGCAAGCTGCTTTCTTCCAGATAAACAAAAACAGACAGGCTGTAAGCAGATTATTAAAATATTGTACAATTAAAGCAAACTCTTGGAAATACAAACAATTATTTCAATTTTATATGTTCTCAGTTTGACCTAAAGACTGCTAGCACAAATATATGTAAACCAGGCCTTGTAAACATCTGAGTTACACAAGATTTAGTATCTAGCAGCAATTATTCAAGATTAACCTAGCATCAGATTAAAGTTTCCATCTAAACTATATCAAGAAATGGGAGTTGAAGTCATTCTGCACCTAGATAGAAGCACTCAGCATCATGCAAAATCAGTTTCTTAGTAGTCACAAGCAGCAGAGATTCTGCGAGTAAATTCCTTTTATCACAGAGATGTTAGCTGTATTTCATGCGTTGTAAGGAAGCAAGACATAAGGAGAGGAAGTAATGGTTCGGTAAGTTATGCGGTGTCAGGCTTTGTATCCAGTACGGTGATTTCTTTTGAAGTGGAGATAACATAATAACATAGATATAGATGGCCACTCCCACATGAGAATAATTATTGAACAATTCTAACAACAGAAGATAAATAGAAGACACTGTAAGCAGTGTCAGCAGTGAAGAACCTTCATTAATTTATAAGAAGCATTTTCACTTTGAGGTTAGAAAATTTTCCACTGGAAAATTGCACTGCCTTAATTTTATATCGGTGATTGCAAGTCACGTGGAGTTGAGTCCTCATAGGCTAATCGTATTAGGCAAAATCAGACTTCATTGAGAAGTCAGGGAAAAGCCTGTTTTTCAAGAAGTAGCTTTGTAATATAATACTAAAGGTACTATTTAGGAACAACCAGAAAAATTGTTGTTTTAAACATGCCAAGACAGTATGTTATAAATTATCATGCAGACAGAACTGCCAATTAAATGAACGGGGGGTTTATATGTTTGTTTGTTTGTTTTTATTTTCTTTGCATAAGGACGAATCAACAGACACAAACACTTGAACTTTTCCAATACATGCCTTGTACACAGCAGTCACTAAGTTGTTTGGTTTTTTTTTTATTTGGTTCCATACTGGGGTAGAAGTCTAAGGGTTTGAAGTTTGTCCTATAGCAGCTGGTGATAAATCAGCACATAGGTTAATCAAGAAGTTGGAACTTTAGCGTTAAAGCTACAAGTTATTGTACTGCATAGGGAGTAGAGGGATCATCAACGTTTGCAGCGAAAGTACCAAACGTGGCTTTGGTAGGAGTCTGCTGGAGGAAGAAGGAAGTTTCGGTTATGACCTCCACTCCACCACTTGTTATAAGTGGCTTTTATTAAAAGCGATGGATTTAATTACTTGTCTTCAGGAGGTAAAAGGTCTTTGTGCTTGGGCATATTTACACCTGTGAGGTAATTTGTAGAATCATCTAGGTTGGAAGGGACCTTTAAGATCATCGAATCCAACCATCAACTTCCCACTGCCAAAACCACCACTAAACCATGTCCCTAAGCGCCATGTCTACCTGGTTTTTAAATACCTCCAGGGATGGTGATGCAATCACTTCCCTGGGCAGCCTGTTCCGATGTTTGGTAATCCTTTCTGTGAGGAAATTTTTCCTGATATCCATCCAAAATCTCCTCTGGGGCAACTTGAGGCCTTTTCCTCTTGTCCTATTGCTTGTTACTTGGGAGAAAAGACCGACCCCCACCTCTCTACAATCTCCTTTCGAGTAGCTGTAGAGAGTGATAAGGTCTCCCCTCAGCCTCCTTTTCTCCAGGCTAAACACTCCCAGTTCCCTCAGCCGCTCCTCACAAGACTTGTGCTCTAGACCCCTCACCAGCTTTGTTGCCCTTCTCTGGACACGCTCCAGGATCTCAATGTCTGTCTTGTAGTGTAATTGTATGTATACAGGCAGTATACAAAGCCCAGTTCCTGTGAGTAGCCACAACGCGGTTAACTTTGAAGGGTTCCTGTTGAAATGAGGATTTGGTCTCACTGAGCTGCACGTCTGAAGGAGACAAGGGAGTTTAGGCTAACGCCATTCTCTGTGTGTAACTGACTACAGGATTAGCTGTGGATGGTTCATGGCATTATAGCCAAATTTGTCCAGTGGAAAGGGTTTACCCAAAGTATCTCTGATGCTATGCTCCTTTATAGCCTCATACATATGAGATCATGGAAGGAGGAAAGCTCTCGCATGTGAATTTCCATTATATATAGATGTGTCTATGACTCTGTGGTATTTGTCCAGTTGTATTATAAAAATATGCTCAGTTCTGTGTAGTAAGCCCATTTCTGGGGCTTTATCTAGGTCTGTGTAATGTACAGAATTATGTTATAAAACAGTGTCAATGCAGTTGTTTTTGTTGCTTGAGTTTGGTTTTAATATATACAGAAATTTTAGGCTTTGCTTTTGCCGTTGTTTTGGCTGAGTGTGTATGTGCTTATGCTGTCGCTTCCTCCAAAAGAATTGGTTTAATCTGTGTTTGCCATGTTTTCAGGACTTTGTTTTAACTACAGTATTGCTTCTTGCCATACCATTATTCTCACCTGCTGGGAATTGCAGGATGTATGACTCCACAGTGAGTCTCCACAAGTAGCTGCACTTCGTATAAACAGGGAAGTGTATGTGCTCACGCCTTCATATAGCACTTCTCTGAAAAGGAGTTAATACATCCCTGTGGGCACGGTAAAGGAGCCATGGAGTTATGTTTGCTGAGAGCTCTGGGCTTGTAGAAAATCCCTCTCGGGCTTCCGTAGCTATCAGCCCAATAACTCACCTGAAAGCATGGCTCGTCAGAAACCATATGGGAGGTTCAGCTACTTCCAGACTGATGCACTTTTAGAGGTTTTGCTAGAAAAACTTCGGTAGTAAAAGCCCCATTACAAACACAACCGTAGAAGCAAAACAGTTCTTTTACTGGCAGAAGTTAATTTTCTTCAGGGAAGTGGCTTTATTGACAAAATAACTTCTTGCTAGCATGAGGTCTGCTGTTACCTACCAGTGAGGCTCAAAGCTAGGCAGAGACTTTAGTTTGGTGTATGGAAGAGCCACCTGCGACTGCTGAGTGACAGGAACTGAGAATTAGGGTCTCCGATATACAAAATAAGAGCTTGTGATTTATTGTTGCTGTCAGTTAAATGAGGAGGAAGATTCTGCAATCCACACTAATGGAGTTGAGATACCGAAATTAAATTTAGGAGTGAAAAATGCCCTGGCCTTAGTTAAATTTAGTGGCTCATCCACTCAGTAGTAATTGTACACTTGCGATTCCTTCATCTGGACTGGACTTAAAATATGTACTTTAGTGATCAGATTAAATGAAATTTTAACGATCAACTGGGGCTAGACAAAATACTAATTAAACCCAGGGAAGTCTATTAATATAATTAGCCTCAGGGCAAGACAATTCAAGAACTGGAAACAAATTATTTGTAGTGTCCTGTCATTTCCTAAGTAAAATGTTCAAGTCTGGAGAGAAGAGACAAAAGATGGAGGTCTTTCTTTAGAAATGAGAAGGGCTGAGTATGTTTTATACCTTCTGGGTAGTCTTTAGTTTTCTCCCGACTTCTGGCATCAACATGAAGTGACCCTGTACGTTGTAAACTGCACAAGAAGGAACCCTCATGGCTTGCTTTGAAGACGTGCCCTCTTCACCAGCCTCATCAACCAGCAAAGGAGTCTGGAAGTTGAATGGGCATTGAGAACCAGAAGAAGTCCTCAAAAAGCATTTGGGTTTATGTTTAACTCCTCTTCTTTCAGGTTGTATGCTTGAAAACGAGCTCTGTGGAGCACAGGCAGAACTGTTCGTGCTTTTTCTGGGCCTCCGTTTTTAATGGTGGTTGGATTTTCTTTCCTTGTAGGTCTCTTCAAAACCAAATATTTAGACAGTGCTTTTACCTTTCATTGTTGGGCACGTTTGATATGTCAGACTGAGAATCTGAAACGGGAGTAACTCGGGTGCCATTCATTTCTGACAGTTTTGGCCAAGGTCCATAGGTTGTCAGTAAGTGCTCAGTTTATTTGGTACCGTTGTGTAGGAAATCTTGTTAAAATACTGTGGTCTCTTCAGAGCGCCCCTTGAAATGTCCCTAAACCTTGAATTCAAGGAATAGAAAGTACTATGTCGCGATGTCTGAGTCTTACTATATTGAGTGCTGTGACACTGGCAAAGGAGACATGTTCTTCCTCTTCCTTTCCTGCCTGAGCAATCGCCCTGCTGGCATGCACAAGAAATCCCACTGAGATGGTTTCACCAAACATAAAGACGGCAAATGCAGCAATAAGTTTGTCTGACGACAGTCTGGCCTAAGATTTAAAAGCAACGATGTGAGCTTCCTGCAAATAGTAGACTTGCTGCAGTGCAAGCGATTAGTAATACCAAGATTTCACTCTCCTTTATATTGCTGCGATCTAAATAATTGCAGTTACATCAGCCTCTGATCAGGTTGTGGCAAAAACTGGACACTTGAGATGTTTATATACTTTGCCCTATTTTTTATTCTATGTTTTAGAGGATGTTTAACTTCTAACTTTCAACTTTCTGATGAAATTAAGAGAAGAAAATGTTGGATTCCCTATTTATTAGTACTTTGGAGGCATGGCAGAAGATTAATCATTTATCTTTTTGGCTTCCAGTAGTCTAACACAGGCTTTTTGGCATTAAAAAAAAAAAACAAAAAACATAAAAATCATTAAAAGGATGCTAAGGCCTAATAGTCTTCAGATGTCCCAGGCAGCACCAATGGCAATGCTTGTATACGTGTTACAAAGTTGCATGTAAATAACTTTTTTTTTCTTCCATAGCTGACAGATTTAAGGTCATGTATCAGGCATTTTTTCCGTAGGATTGATATCACTACAAAAGTGTTCATGTACCATCTTTAAACCTCTTTGGGGTCCTTTTCTGTCTCTTTGGTGCAAAGGGCAAACGTGTGAGGCATCTTGTCTGATCTACAGCAGATAATTAGAAAACATTTTATTTTAGTGCTATGGAATGTGGTGTCCTTCACTGTATGTGTGAATTATACTTATGCAGTTACAGTCTCAGTTTTTAAATTTAGATGCTTCAAATTAGAAAATGCCATTTTAGGGACGTAAGATATGGTTTAAAAAGCATCAGAATTACTTTTCTGGAACTGACATTTTTGAAACTGAGCAGAATGTGAAGATTATGGGCATTTCAAATCTCAGATCTGTTACTGTTGGATTAATGTTATGAGTTCAGAACAAAATACCAGTGAGAACTGCAGGTTTTCCAGCATTTTGCGTATTTAGCCATTTAGCTAAGTGCCTCCATTTGGCCTCACGAGGTTAATTTAAGAAGCCTGTCTCTGTGAATCAGCTCAAAATGTGTCTTTTTTAATAAGGACATAGAAGGGAAAAATGTCTACAGCTATGTTAGTTCCACATAACAATTAATACGAACAGCTTTTTAAACAGTTGTGGCTGCTGACTGCCGTTCCTCTGCTGGTTTTGCTTTGGCATACAGGTTTACATTCTGCACTCTGACAGTGCTACTGGAAGAGTGGGAAAGTGAATTTTGGTTGCTATTAAAGACTAACTTCAAACCCTCTGATCTCCGTAAGCCTCTTCTTTGTCATTAGTTGATGTAGGATTAAGCCTCAGCAGAAGAGCTGTTTCGTGGTCCTCTGGGGAATAATGTTGGACAGGCAGCACAGAGATATTTCTTTTGTCAGGTTTTGTAAACAAAAGTTGGGACTTTAATAGAGATGCTTGATCTGTGGCTAGCTGACGATTAATCATTTAAAAGTAATTAAAGTTGAACCTTAAAGATAAGGAGTCTGTTTAGAAAGAGGGCTGAAACAGCCACAGAATAAAAAATTCACCAGAAGCCTTCACAGCAGGGTGGAAAAAGTGTGCAAAAGGAGGCTCTTGTGAAAGATTTCTGTGGTTCTTACTGCTCAAACTCACCAGGAAATGCTTAATATTTCTTAACTGTTAGTAATGAATTTTATGAAGAAATTAAGGAAGTTTAAAACCAAGCAGAAAAGTAATAAAAAAAGGATCTGAACCAAATGTATCTATATACATTGCAGTCACCTGGTGAAGGATCATGACTTAATATAGGTTGAGTTCTTAATATAGTAATCTTTTCTTGGTGGAAAGCATTCCGAAGGGAGGAGGAAAAAAAAATAAAATCCCATGCTCATCCCCTTTGAATATCAACAAAAGCACCAGTTTCAGCTGTCAGGATGTCTCTCTGCCTGATGTTTTGGTGACCTACCATATATATTTTTTATTTTTTTTTAATGTAGCTTTACTATGTATGAACAAGAAACCACTGGCATGAAAAGACTAAATCATTTGTTCTGCAGGGACTGTGCTGCGTATTGTGATACTTCGGGTTTATTTTATTAAGCATGAAGCTTGGGAAGGGTTTGTTATCATTCTGCTGGTCTCCCGAAGGTTTGAAGCTGCTACTGGCATCAAGCCGAGAATAATGGTACAAGACAGATGACGTTGGCTACCAAGCAGAAGATTTTTCATGCTTTATCTTCAAAGCAAGGACTGGCATTTGAAACGGCTACACAAAACTTTCATACGTTTGTTCTGCAGAAGCTAAACCTAGAGCAAGATATTTAAAACTGGAGAACCAGTTTTTCATGTAGGCATAAGTTTAGGTACCGGTCAACATAAAAAAATTAGTGGTACCAGGAAGAGTTTAAGCATGCCTCTGGAATTAAAGTTGTAATTTTTTTCTTTGTGCTAGTAATAATGACTTACTATTAAAATTTGTTGTTTAAAAAGGCTGTCAGAGAGCAGTAGTTCTGAGAAAAATCTAGAGGCTGCATGCACAATATTGCAAATTATATATTTGTGTATGTAAATAGTATACATAATGTATAAATATATGTAACGTGTGTATGCAAACACACACTATATACTGCAAGTTAAAGGGAATTTGGTCAAGAACCATACACATTATTACGACATTGCAATCACTGACTTATGCAGAAAGCAGGAAATATTTGTTTTTCACTTGGCTGACTAATGGCCAAGAGATGTAACAGAGCTGGAGTTTATAAAACAAGCAGAAGAAAAACAATATCCTCTCCAGCAAAAAGAATCCAAACACACCTTATCTTCCCCTCCTGTTTGATGGGGGAGAACAAGTGGCAGCAACTGCAGTCATCAAAATAGGCACCACTCGCTGTGGACAGGATATGGTTGACGAAGCGATAATTAAATCCTTTTCTCCGGCTGCCTAAGCCTGCTTTCAACGCCATAACACAGATAAAAATGTCTTTCCTTTGCAGAAGCTCTCTGTCTGGTCTCTGCTATGTAAAACCAAAACTTTGTCAGTGTGACAGCTTTTCATGAAAGCATTCGTGAAAAGTCTCCCAAGTCGTTCTGGTTTCCTCGTCTCCAGATTCAGGATTCAATCTCCCTGGTGTTTTTTACAAAGCTAAGTTCCCGACTAGCACATGGAGACTTCAAAAGAGTCAACAGAAGCCACTTTTTTTTCTGCAGGCAAGTGCCCAATGGCCTGAATGTCCTTTGCACAAATTAGCCTGTTACCTTAAGGTGCCCCAGACATCTTTGTTTGCTGCTCATCCAAGTGAGTTCTCTAAGCAATGGGGCCATGCTAGAAAGGCATAAGTTACTCTGGGAATTAGAGATATCGGTGTGTTCCCCTGTACTATATAAAACACGGTAAGATAACATTTGATTATGCAGAAATGCAATAAAGAACACAATTTTTTGTATCTGTCATGGGTTTATTTAATTAACTGGCGCTACTCTAATCATCAATTAATTGCCTGAATTTTAGAGGTACTTCATTGACTCAGGCCAGCATAATGCTGGTTTTTATGTTACAAATGTAATTCAAGTTTGTCATCTGTTTTATTATGCAGGACTTCTTATTATCTGTAAGGGAGCATCAGGCTGTGTGCTTTCTCCTGACATCTGTTCTGAGAGACCTTCCCTGGACTCTCTGTCCTGAGTCACGGCAATCTGTTGTGAATTCTCTGAGGGACCGATCCAGGAAAGCACTTGGGCATGTATATAACTTGACGATCATAGCTTCAATAGTTCATTGACATCAGTGGGAATATTACTGACGTAATAAAAATTATGCACATGATTAAGTGCTTGGCTGGCCACAGACCTGAGCTAATTCTCTTTTGTAAGCAGATTTGGACACAAATTGACACTACATTTCTATTTTCTTTTATTTATTATAGGATTTTAGGGCGAAGGTAATTTAATCTCCCATCAAAGACTTCAGCAAACACAAGCATTAGAACAAAACATTTAAATGTAATTATAATAGAGCTTGTCAAAAATACTTAGTGTCATGTAGTTAAGACATTACTGGGCCTAAACTTTGTTAGCCTGAGGTACCTGAGAACTTCAAGGAGTGCTTGAAGATAGATGATTAAATATAAAATAGCAGAAGAAAATGTTTTCTTCCATCTGGTTAATAAACCTAAGGAATAATGTATCTGTGTGAAGAAGCAAACAGAAAACTCCAGGTATATTCTGCGTAGAGAACAACTCACTAGCTGGTGCTGGGCTTCTTTTTGGTTGTTGATCCTTTTGTTATATTGGTGTAGAAGTTTAATTTCACCATTCTTTGAAGTGTGCTATACCGAAGCTCCTACAAAGGTAAAGTTAGTAAAAGTAAAACGTGCCTGATAATGGCTGCATAATTGAGAGGGGCTGTCAGTGCTCTCCACGGATTTTTATCTGCCTCTCTGAGCAAGAAGTATTTGCTTGTACTTTGATAAGCATCTCCAAAATTTTAATAAATTAACTCAGTTGCAGTCTCATCTTTATATTCTCTTCCTATACCAGTCAGTATTTTGTCTCCGTATAAAAAAAAAAAGAATGGGCATATACATGAGGGTGTTCATTGTCACATGCTTAACATGACTAGCTGTATTCAAGTCATCATCCATCTGCATCATGGCAAGTGTCTTTGTAGCTTCGTGTTCAAATAATCCTTCCTGTTTCAAGATCAGCTTTGGAAGGACCCCCCCTGGCTTTAAGCTAGCTGAGGATGTGCTATATATATTCTTTACCTCTATCTGTGGTGCTGCTGTCCTGTATGAAATTGGTGGTGCCTGAGTTAAATGTTGATGCCCATATCTGAGCTGATTGCGTTTTGCTGCATATGTATTTTAGCGATGTCAAGGTGCTGTTGGTGGAGGGAAGTGGGGGAGAAGCTGGCTGCGTGCACATTTAATTCAGTGCTTCATAAAATGACCATGTTCCTCTGTCTGATTGCTCCCTGCAAGGTTATGATTATCTCTGAGATGCTTGCATTTATTAAATGGGTGTGGGCTTTTTTTAAAAAAAATCTGTATGACAGGCTCAGTTTTTCAAGACATGTGGGCAATAATTCTGTACTAAACAAAAGTCTGGCATAGCTGACATGGGTAAATGCATATTACTAGAAAGTACTAAGTGAACTGGTTGGCTTTCTTTCAAAACTTAAAAGCAGTAGTGCTTCCTATTGGAGCTGATCACTTGCTAAAAGACTTTTTTTTCCCCTAGCTATTTTCACTGATGGCAAGAGAAAGAAGAGCTGTATTTGTCTTCGCATCATTTTTGTGAAGCTCATGGTACTATTTCAATAAGATGTTTTCTGAAAACAGAGCAATCGAGGCTTTCTTTCCTTTTAAAAATAAATGCATATTTAAATTGCCTTTATTCCGGGTTTCAATTTTTATTTGACATACTTCCAAGTAGTCAGTTGTCTTCATGCGATAGCACAAAGTCGTCTGGCTACATGAAGTGGTTGGAGCTGGTGAAGTTACTGTCACAAACACCAAGCGTGTGCCTCATTTAGCTGTTCACTCCTTTTCTCCTCTAGTCCCTCTGCCTTTTCTGGGAGCTGTCTCCAAACTACTAGAAGCTACACTGAATTCAATACACTTAATTCAGATCCGTGAGCTGACCTGCAGCTGCTAGCAGGGGTGTTGAAAATTCTGTTTTTTTTTATTTTTTTTTTTTTTTAATTTTTTGTGTTGCACGTTGCTGGAAGGGTTATTTGAGAAATACTAGCGCTTTGTGACTCAGTGCTATTTGTGACTATATATTACTTCACGGTTCTTGTAATGGTTTGGTAATATCACTTTGTCATAGGCCATAGGTTTTGTGAGAAGAAGGCATAAAAAAAAAAAATCTATTTCCCAATGGCTTTGTAAACAGAAGAGTAGAGGAAAAAGAAAAGATATTGACAATTTCTACCCTCTAAAATACATTATTGAGCTTTATACCCTAGGAGGTTCATGCCATTTGCTTGTAACGTCTGCTTTAGTGCCCCAGGAGAGCTTTCTTTCTCCACAGTGCTGTTGAGCACATCGGTTTTGGTTCACCAGGTCAGTGCTGATTTTGTGGCATGACAAGGTGTTCAGCTCTTGCGAGCACCTCGGTGGTACGTGTGTACAGATGAGGAGCCTGGTCGCTCTGGTGTCCTGCCCAGGAGGAGCTGTGGAAATTCATCCCATGGTTCCTGAGCCAAATCCACAGTCGAGGTGGGTAAGGTATTTGAATATTAGTTTCAAGCTGCGTTAACTCAATAGCGAATTTGCCTATCAGTATTAAATTGAGAAAGTCATCTGGTCTTTCTACTTGAAGAATGGATCCAATCCCTGAATAAGTCACTCTGATGGTTAATTGCCTGCAGAAATAAGATGATGTGACCTTTTCCAGCTCTCAGCCTAGCTTCACTTTTTAGGCAGTAGCTCTTGTGTCAGGCTTCTGTTTGGACAGCTCTTGCATTTTCTCCCAATTAATTCCCATCTGGATTGCTGGAAGTAATAAATCAAGATTTTGGGAAACCAGACAATATTAGTCTTTTGGGGAGGAATGAATAAAGTGAGGTGGTAATCGGTAGTGCAGCTTTATAATCCAATTTGCTATCTATCACCTGCTCTCTGACAGATGGAAAAATGAGCAGAGAAAACCGCAGTTCTCAGTGTAGCCTTGTAAGACACATGTAACCTGAATATATGAACTTGGTGGTCCCAGAAGTTCTGGGAAAGGAAAACTGTCAGCTCTCTTTAATCTAGTGGTACCTATTAGTTGAAATATAACCAGGTCCAGCGCTCAGGTCAGTGCAACTGGTTTTCATTTCATGTAACAAAAGCAATGTGCGTATTCCCTTGAGATTTTTTGATTTCTTGGAAAATGTTCTGTGCATAGTACTGTGCAGTCGCTATCGCTTTTTTACATTTGTTATGAAAAATTGCAAATAGCCACATTGCCTGTGAAATCTTTCTGTTCCTTTCTGCTTCTTCAACAATTTTTTCATTGTGTCATCTCCTAAAGATTTAGTTGCTATTGACAGGCAGCAGGACACAGCTTTAGTGTTACTTGGGTAATTTTGAAAATGAGATTTATCTTCTTTAAAAAAACAAAACACTTTTCTAACTAAAATCAGCACCAGATACAGATTTTGCTTGCCACTTCAATACAGAAACAGTTGCTGTATTTACCAGAGGACAAGATACATCTCGGAGATGGCACTCGCTGATTGTGAGTGAGAAGGACATCTTTTCTTTTTTTTTTTAAATTGGAATGTTTTTTTTTTTGCTGATGGAAATATTATACACTGCTGTCAGTGGGAGGGGAGATGGGTTGTGCGAGAGAAGGAATATCCAGTAATAGCTTCACGTCCCTCGGCGTCAGTTGGAATATTTTACAGTAAAGAGGTGCCGACCCTATCATGAAAGCCTCAGGTTATACTGACTTTTGGTCATTCTGCTCAGCAGTAGTGCACAGAGGTCAAAATATCAGATTCTGACCTAATTCTTGTAGAACAATATTAAATTTTCCGTGGGGTACTTCAGGGTCAGATACATAGCTTTTAATGGGCAAATATTCCAAAATAAATGTAAAGAGATGGTAAATTATAAGCTTATGACTTTTTTTTTTTTCCTAAAAAAGCTTTCACACTGTGCCTAAACTGGGGGCTTCCAAGTGCCTAAAATTGCTCTTTAATTGGTGTACCGGCCTGTGGTTCAGGGGAGCGTGCCATTGGATTCCGTGACTGCAGATAAAGTTCACGCCAGCATTTTATTTTCCTTCTTTGTGTCATCGCCTTGCTTGGGTTACATGTAACCACTGCTTTGCCTAACCTGGAGTGTGGTTGTGGGGCACATATTGACAACTTTAAAACTATGTACTGTGTTATCCTGGACCCAACTTAACTGATTGAAATTGTGCCTTTGATACAAGACTGTAGGAATAAATTGTCATAGCTATTTTTGGAGTGAAAACCTCCCAATAATTTCTAGAAAGAATTCCAGAAAAATTGGAATGTGCTTCTTTTCAGGTACAAAACCTGTTTAATGTTGCAATACAGTTTGTGTGGGTATCAGATGATGTCCTTCGTCCTGCAAAATACAACATCCTCCTATTTTATAAACAAACCCACAAGCAAACCCACTCACACACACCTTTTTTTTTTTTCTTAAATATGGTTGTAATTCTGTGGTGAGCCATGAAAGGCTTTCCTGTGGTACCTAAGGAAAGTAGTGGTCTCATCTTCAGCCTTCTATGTGCTCCTGGTCATGTGGTGGAGGAGGAGGTGGGTACATCTCAGTTTACACACTTATCTCATCATTGTCATGAGTCCATCCAGCCTTGCTGCAAACATGGACACAGAGTCCTTTCTGGATGGAGGACAACATTGCCAAATTCTGTACAAACAGCCTTAATAAATGTGAGTCACTTTATTCTTGGAATTCATTTCTGCACTGCAAATGGACATAATTATGTGGCTAAATTGAAAGGAGCCATAAACAAAACAGAACCATCAACCAAGTCCTGCAAGAAGCAATCGGCTAAGAGCCTCCCCATCGCCAGCTTGTGGAAAAAGCAAGTGCTGTCAGGAGAATCGTGGGAAACATAAAAAGGATGGTGAAATATCTGCTTGGACTTTCCATGCAAGGACAGCAAGTAGGAGTCGGGGGAACAGCAGCTGCGATAGTCGCAGGGCTGCATTCCATGTAGGAGCGTGGTGGGCCACCTGCAAGGCCTGCAGCACCCTGGGCACCACTCAGCCTAGGTGTTTTCTCTTGCCTTCACCCAGCAAGATGTGCTGTGAGACTCCTAGTGATGGGATTCTGCTTTCCACATCACGGGGGCTTGCCGGGCATGTTGTCCTAGATGGGAAGCCTTGGAAGTGGCTGAGTCATTTAGAAGTACAAAATGCTATTTTGTCAGTTAATTTGCTTTACCTGAGCACAGAGGTTGCTTTTTTAATTGCATCCTTGGTGGTAGGATGTTATTCATGGAACAGAGGAATTGGGTGTGTATGATTTTGCTTTGGGTTGTTATGTCCCTCCATTCCTGTACAGCATGCGCTCTGTGTTTGCAAGGTGGCTTCAGCCCATTTATGAATCTTCAAGGTGGCATCACAGTTGCTCAGTGTGGATTGTGGGAGACTTTTAAACCTGTCCATCTACTTATCTGATAAATGTAGGAGGGCAGAGGACAGAAAGGGGTGATAGAAGGCAAAAAAGCATGGAGAACTGAAATACAAGTTAAAAATCATGAGCTTTTCTCTGTATGCAAAGTAAGATTCTGTTTTATACCCCAGGATCATAAGCAAAAAGACACTCTTAAAGCAGCTGAGCCTAAGTGTGCCTCTAAACAGAGAATGCAATGCTGCTGAAGCGGGCTGTCCTGCTCAGTGATGTGTGTCTGTGGTTTATCTCTATCCAAAGACGCTTCCTCTCCCACGTTCCTCCAGTAGCTAAGAGGAGGCGAGGCTGGAGCGTGGCATTTGTCCATGCATTTATCTTAGCGTGGCCTCTTTCTTCGTTCCCTCAGATCAACGTATTGGCAGCGGCTGTGAGTCATGTTACCCTGAGCTGGCACTGGCATCAGTAGGAGGGCTAAGAGGCGATTGTGCTCCCTCCTTCGCACCAGTTCCTCTGCCAGTACGGCATTCAGAGCACTACAATGGGATATTGTTCCGCCAGGATTGCGTGCTACTGTTTTGATGGGGTGGGGAAGGGGTCATTATTTTTGTACAGTGGGAGCTAGCAATCTGGAACAAACTGCTTTAGAAAGTGCCCAACTTTCCTTTCATTATTACGAAAATAAGAAACGCATTATGCGGCAAAAGGACTCCATGCTGCTTATGTTGTCAAGGGTTGTTTTTTTTTTCCAACCTTGTCAGATATTTTTACCAAGCAAAAAAGACTCAGGAAACCCTTTAATGAATGTTAGTGTTCAGTCTTCTGTGGGGGGAAGATGTGCTACTAATGGTTGGTAATTATACTTTCTGTTTTTTTCCCAAGGAAATTCACAAGTCTGACTTCTTTTTCTTTGGGAAGGAAGAAATCCCTTTGTGTGGTTAAATGGCTGGTGTGCCTCATAGCAAGCCTGCAGATGCATTGTTTGGAACCAGAAAGAAGTGAAAGGTGGCAGCCTAATTACTGAGCTGAGATGCCTCTAGAGACAAATAAGGTGCTCACATCCATGTCTGGCTTTCCTAGGAAACCAGCCAGTTCTGCTTCAGGAACTCTAAGGAACCCTTGATAAAAACAGAGATGTCCAACAGTTAGAAGTTTTAGCAGACAGAAGAGGAAAATCAATATTGTGTAGTAAGGCCATGATCATGATTAGCAGTGAATAGACATGTAAGAACCCACGGGTGCCATTGACCCTCATCCTCACCTTCCACCCACTCACCGTCCCCACTTCCAATTGCCTTAAATTTCCTCTGGTGGCCTACAAAGATGAAGTGATAAAGCAGTTCTTGCACACCTTGACCTTTGATCGTCATACAGTACAAATTTATTACTGGAGTTTTGTCTTGGTGATGGGCCTGAAGTTTTGCAATAACTGTTGTTATACAGGGGACTCAGGGATGCTCCGTTTCAGACACGTAAATCAATTACCTGGGGTTTTCCTTCTTAAATTTTGGGGATATTCATGAGTTCACCATAGTTTTGAATCATCTTCCTAGCAGCATGACAGCTATATCTCTGGCTAGTTATTGAGTCTATTAAGATTTGAGACACATTCTTCAGTGTAAGCAATTCTTCAGATAGTTGTTTGTGCTGTGTCAGGTTAGGAATGTCATAGTGCCATTTCACCAATCTTTTACATATATTAATAAAAATACAAGTCTCCTAAATATCTCGAATTGTAGAATGTTAATGGTTTGTTGTTTGTCAAGATTACAGATGTGTCAAAAGCCCTTTAGGCTTTTAGGAGCTAGGGTATGCTTTAGGGCAGAGCCGTGTGTTGAAGCTCTCCCGTTCTCCATAAGCACTGTGCTGCCCTGTTCTCCATAAGCACTGTGCTGCCCAGCACAGGAGAAGCCAGGGAGGGCCAGAGCTGGGTGAACTTCTCGTAGCCAAGGGCTGGTGGACTTTGACGGGTGCTCAAGGGAGACTCTTCTCCCTCCTGGTCCTGTAGCCCAAGGCAAAACATGATTAGGGATTAATTTGAGACACAGGGAAGGAAGTAGTCTCGGAAAGTAAAGAAGACAGAAATACGTGATTTTGTATTGTTTTTAGCATGTTACATTAAATAATGTGTGCTCCCACATGAGCTGCCAGATTATGGTTTGTATTTGCTCTGTTTTCTGTATATTCAGCTCTTTTTGTAAAGTACAACTAAAGCATAGCTGAACGCATAACTGTTGCTGTCACTTGTTCGAGGGGTCTTTTACTTTGCCTGTGCGTTCATGCATTTGTTTGTTCGTATATGTAAACCAGCATGGCTATGACTGTAGGCACGCCTAGGTTCCCGCTACCACAGTCACCCTTAAACATTAACACTTGCAACAGGTTGTTTTTTAAAGCTGGCACAAATTTCTTTTACATCTGGCTAAGGGAACTTGTTGTAACTCCAGGTGTCAGGTGTCACTGGTTCTTGGCTAAGGCACCTTGTCAGTGTTGAATACTGTTGGCTTTTTATCAGCACCTTGGTTCACTGCTTGTTCTGGTGTTCTCCAGAGTGCTTCCATTGTATGTCTGACTGCATTATTTCTGCAGCCAGCAGCCTGTGCCACGCAGGTATGCTTCGCTAGCTCCTTTCATGCCAACAGAAGATTTGTGCACACTCGTGCTTTAGGAGTGTGCTTTGAAGCAAATCTCCTCTGTTTCACGTTGCAGACCAGGCTTGGCATACACAAACTGGATGAAACTGAATTAGGAGTTGTGCTCCAGGTGCATACCTAATGTGCTTCCACCATTAGTGGGTGTTCATCTTACAGCGCTAAAGCAGATCCCCCTCCTCACCCCTGAGCTAGATACGTAAGAATTGAATGTAAAGTTTTCAGCACCAGCAGGATCTTTGCACTACAGATCTGCTCCTAGCATCCTCACTGCTTGCTTATGTACAGATAACCAGAGATATCATAGAATCATAGAATACCAGGTTGGAAGGGACCTTGAGGATAATCTGGTCCAACCTTTCTTGGCAAAAGCGCAGTCTAGACAAGATGGCTCAGCACCCTGTCCAGCTGAATCTTAAAAGTGTCCGATGTTGGGGAATCCACCAATTCCCTGGGGACATTATTCTGATGGCTGATTGTTCTTATTGTGAAAAATTTTCCTCTTGTGTCCAATTGGAATCTCCCCAGGAGTAACTTGTACCCATTGCCCCTTGTCTTTTCCATGTGACTCCTTGTATAAAGGAAGTCTCCATCTTCTTTGTAGCCACCCTTTAAATATTGGAACATGGTGATGTATATCTTGAGAGGGAGATATCTTAAGATTTTTCCCTCCTGCTTTAACTTAAGGCATCCTGTGCTGGTCTTCTGTAATAAGTGATGTTATCTCACTGTCAGAGCCCATTTCTTCTTGCTGGCAGTATTAGACATACTCAACTTGTAGTCACTGGACTTTCCATTTATGGCTGCTTCAGGATTCGTTGTGCTTGACCTGTGCTTGCAGAGGAAGGTAGAGCTGGGAGAGATTTATCAGGTCTCTTGAGATTGTCCTAAAACTCTCTTCAAAGATTTTAATCAAGTACATTGATTTCACCACCCATCTTTACATCAATTAAATTGCTTTGATTCCTGAGCTTTTCTATGAAAGTATTATAGGTTGAGCTACCCACTTGTCCACCCCCAACCTCAATTGGCACTGAAGTCTATGGACATGCTGTTGTGTCCAACCAACATCTGAACCAGTCCCACCACAGGAAGAAATGGGGGGAGACCTGCCAAATGGTTCCCTTGGATGTGACGTGCATGGGGAAGCGGCCCTTGATTTTTTTTCTTTGTGAAAGAGACATTTGACATCTTTTTTCCTTTAACTGTTTGTCTTTCACTCCATAAGTATTGCCTTATCTGAGGAAATATGGTAGTGAAATAAATGAAGTATTGAGTTGGAAATCTAGGTTTTGTCGTTGGATGGGTAAGCTCTCCTGACGGCTTGAGCTTAGCCAGGTCCCTCTCCTAATCAGATGTTCTCATTTGCTTGTGAGGGTGTATGTCAGTTTGTGTACAAAAGGCACTTAACCTCTTGCATCTTAATACGCAATCTTTGCCAAATTAATAAACTGGTACCTGTTAAACATTCAAATTCTGCATAAGGTGGCAGGCAAAATTTAAGGACACTCTTAGCTCCTAAATTTCTTCTCTCTTTCAGCTTGGGGGAGCCACATCTGATTGTCATTTACATGTTTGATATACGCCCTGATTCTTGTGGTACTCTTAAATAATCCTAGCATCCTAACTCGATTTAGAGAGACTAAGTGCTGCAAAACATATGGCTGATAGGTAATCATAAAAGCATAAAAATTGCCAACATTTGGCAAGGGATATCAAAACCTCACTGGACTTTCTGTAAGTAAATAAGAATATTGCACAGTAGTGCAGGTTCTGTGTAACCACTTCCTACTTATTTCAGTGCCTGATGCCATTTCAGGCTTTCTTATCTAAGCATTGATACCCTTACACTGGCCAGTCCTTCAATAGTGGGAAAATAATTTCTTTTACTCAGTCTCATTTGCTTTTTGTTTGGTATTGAGGAGGGGCAGATCATAGGGACATCAGCTTTTTTCATTTCGTGGGAGGGATTATGATCTGGTGCCAGTTGGAGTCATGGAGATAACATTGTGTTTTCACAGATTTACGCTGACGTGGGTGAGATGCTCTGGGATAATGCTGTAGTCTTTTCTCTGTCAAACACCCCTTGCCTTCAGAAGTTCTTCCTTGAGGAAGCCCAACTTCACCCCAAGTAGTGCTGTGAACTCACCAGCCACTCTTGTCTCCCTGTAAACGTGTTGTTTTTCCATGGGTTTAAAGCCACTTTTCTCCCCTCCATTTGCTGGTATGAAATAATAGGATTGTTCCAGTGGGAAAAGAAATGTGTTTTGACACCGTTGTGTCAGAGTGCCACTTGAAGGTGATTTGTTTAACTTGTGCTAAGTTCCTGTTGGCATTTCTTTGGGGTTATTATCATTTTGTAAACATTAAAGTAGGCTGCAGAGTGCCAACTGCTTTATGTTTTCTGTTAAATAAAACATACAGTACAGCCCGTTCACACAAACTAATCTCCAGTGCCCACATTGTTTTACGTCTTTGGGATCAGCATTTGCAAAAAAGACCAAATTTGGGATAAGGAGCTGTGAGCCTGTGGTCACCCCAGCAGAAGGGCAGTTCCTGACACCCAGAGAGACTTAGATTGGAAGAGGAATGATTCCTTCTCCTTCCATGCAGATCTATGGCTCTGAATTGTAAAAAAAAAAAAAAAAAGAGGAGTTGGGGAATCCTTGGTTTTATCTTATCCTGCCCACTACAGGCTGCTGACTTCAGGTATTATCTTGGAGTATGNAAACATATCCAGTTTACAGCTGTCTGTAGTGGGTAATAGGGATCCCTAAGGATTCCTTTTCACTCCCTGAGGCACAACAGCAGCAGCCCGGCAGCTCCCCTGGCTATAGAAGAGCTACACGAATGCTGGGCCAGTTTCTGGGTGGACTTGGTGGCCCCAGACTGTCCTGTTCCCCGAGGTGACCCAGAGCAGGCAGGCAGTGCTGTACAACTGTGTTGCCCACTCCTGGAGGGTCAGGGCTCCCATGTAAGACGTATGGGAAGGTCAGTGTGTGTCCCTTTGTTGTGTGCTGCACCGAGATCACGTGCAGCTACAATTATGATCCTGTCAAGTACCTGTCAAGAGAGCAGGACCAGTAAATGAACCATACGTAAGTTATTGAACATCAAAGGATTTATGAGTTGCCGCAGTTTCCATTTGAAAGCTAATGTATCGTAAGGAATGAGGCCAGGCAGGAGAAGGTTATTTTAGTTCTGGGTTTTTAACAGCTGTGCCTATCTGTCTTCTTGTGGTGGTAACCTTGCCAGCCAGATGGACCATGCGGCCCCTTCCAGAAGCAGGCACATGCGATGCTCTCTCTTGTCCCCTGTAACTAGTCACATGAAGCTGATGGCTTTGTACTTGCACATTGAATCTAGTGTTTCTGGGAAGCTTTGGACTGAGATATATTACAGGCTGGACAAATTCATTCTGCCTCCCCGTTGCTTTATGTCATATAATAGGGACAGAAAAAATGGCAGTAGGAAAAGGCTGCTATTGTTAAAATAATTAATCTGGCTGATAGCCTCTTCCTAAAGGGCCCTTGGGAAAGAGGACTGCCAAAAGTAGGCTGCAGGCTGGGTGAATTTGCATAGTGTGAAAGGTGGGACATTTAATAATAAATCTGTATTTGTTATCTTGGCCTTTTACAATGAAATGGAAATACCACCAGCGCTTTGACATCCAGAGTAAATACCCTACAGTATTTACTGTAGCAGGCCTAAAATTGTCTTTCATGGGGGAGTTACAATTAAAAGGAAAATAAAAAAGAAAAGGGCATTAAGGCAGGGTATTGTAGAGTAAGTTTTGAAATGCTGAAAATCGTGAGTTTCTCTGGTTTTGGTTTCTGGAATTCTTGAAGAGATTAGAATAAATTTGGTTACATGAAGGATAAAGCCTGTTGTTAAAAGTGGTGACAGCGAATCCAGCACAATATAAATTTCATAATCTGCTTCTGCTAGTTTTCATCGTTTTCATATTGTTTTCTTGACAGAATTATCTGCTCTGAATTTAAGTCCAAATCACCTCCCTCCAACAGATTTTTACACCTGTCAGTGCTTTTTGGGCATAAGTGGCCATTTAGAAAGGTACCCAGACTTCAGGTAAAGATAATTGGTGGTGGCATATTCATTGTGTGTCAGGTGTGTGACTAACTGCTGCCGTACGGTCACTAGTGTCATCTTCAGTGTCACATCATTTATCACCTGTGAATGAAGGCTGTGCCTGCGGATAAACAGTAAATACAGATTATGGCACATAATTAGAAGTTGTTCTTTAACAGTAGTTGGGCTAGTCATTTTAATGGCTTTTGTATCTCACAAATTACATGTTCCAAGCAATGAAAGTTTATAGTTTTAAAAGGCAGTGTTGCCCAGGTAAGTAGGTGTGATTTATGTCTGCAAATATCGTGCAACAGCTCCAGTCGCTTGTTTTCCTGCAAATGATGCAACAGGATGTTTCTTGTCAGCAGCATATCTGCCGTCAGTGTGGGAACAGGTAAGCTGTCAGGATGCAAAGAGATGCTGCTTACACATGTAATACGAGGAAAGGTGTTTTCCTCTTCTCTTGCTTACTGAACTTATTGCACGTAATGCTGGGGAAGGTATTTTGTTTAAAACTGTAACTGGCTGATCTCTCAAGTACTGTTTCCTACATGTGTGGTGACTTTGAAGCTGCTCTGTTACAGTCTATTAACACCATATCAAGTGTGGGCTTCATGGCTTGTTTAGCGCATGACTGTATTGGGTTACACCAAGAAAGGTTATGGGAAAAACAAGCAGAAAATGAAACAATGGCTCAGGATGGCTACCCCCCAGTAAGCAAGTCCAGAACTATGGGAGAGTGCCCGAGTTATTAACAGGGACGGGCTGATTTCCAGCCTTCAACCAGATTGCACAATGCCTGGTGCCACGCAGGCAGAAGCCAGTCAAGCACAGTGTATGAAGCAGCGGGATACGCTATCCAGACATCAAGGAGGCAGTTTCGAATACCCTGGCTAGACTTGTTGAGTCAAGATGCACATGAAAATTACTATCTTAAAATCTTTGTCTGTAAATGTTTTATCCCACTGTTCAGAATAACCATTGGTTTGATTTCAGCAGTGTGTTCACCAGCTGTCACTGACTGCTATAGGGAGGAACCAGAGGTGCTGACTCAGCCCAGATGCTTAAGCACAATTAATATATGGGAACTGCAGCACAGGGTTTAGAAGGGAGGGTTGCAACACAGATTTCAGCGCAGTATCGCTGTACCTAGAGAGTTATCAGCATTGCTGTTCTGCTTTCCTGCTCTTTTCTTTACTTACTGTGACTTTCTTCATCCTTTGCATATCCCCTGTCCCTGTAATTGTCCAACATGTTCTAAGTCTCTCGGCATTGTTTAGAATCGATGCCTTTCCATATACATGTCTGTGGTTCCCTGGCCCACTTCACTGACAGATGCTTAGGGGCAAATCTTCAGCTGGTAAAAATAGAGCTCACTGCAAGAGTGATAATTTACACTAGCTGAGGATTGGCCACTTGTGCTCTATCTTAAAATATCCATCTCTGAGAAGCAATTTGTTACTTAATGAAGAAAATGCTTCTAGTCATCTATTTCTCATTTCAAAACACCATCAATGTGATTGGCTTTTTTTTTTTTCCTTTTTTTTTCCTTTTTTTTTCCTTTTCTTTTTTAGACAAGGCTTTCTTTTTAATAGAAGCAGTGTTGTGTAATCTGGACTATAACACATGTTCATGAAAGTGTATTTGAAATAAAATATTTTAAGAAGAAATAAAATACATAAGGAAAATATTCTGCATTTTGCTATGAGATATGTAAATGCTTTGTACCTGCCAAATCTTTCTGGTTGGGAAGCATCCCTTCCAGATTTTGGCAAGAGAAGCATAGTTTTCCTCAGCCATTTTCCAAAATCCTCCATGGAACTAACTTATTTAGCTGACTTCAGACATATTCTCCATTTTAAAATGTTGGTACATGGGATAATTTTGTAGTGTAACTGTAATCTCTCATCGTAGAAATTAATGGATAAAAATACAACTTGCATCCCTGTCTTTATAAGCCTGCAGTGTCAAGGACCCAGTCTGTGTTATAGCTGGAAGATCATCCTCCCATACTGCGCAGTGGTGAATGAGGGGGGGGGGGGCTCCTTGCTCTTGCAGATGCTGGTGGCTAATCTGTGCCTCAGGATGTCTCATGTCATGACTAACCAAGGGCTGACGTCTCTGGAGAAGGGCAAGTCACCACTGGGTTTGATGTACTGAGGTTGCTTGGTTCGGAAGAGCCAAACAAGTCCGTCTTATCTAGATTTTTAATTCTTTGAGGGATCTGAGGTTGGCCATACAAATTGGAAGCTGTTGGCCAGTGATTTTTGTCCAATGTAGTCTCAGATTTTCTCAGGGTTTTAAGTCTTAAATATCTATGTGGTTGTTCTCCTGTCATGCTAATGCGTATGTGCCTCCTTCCTGTTCATAAACCAGCAGAGGTTTATGTGTTCAAATCTACCCCATACCAAATACATCAAACTGTAGCGCTTATTTTTGTAGAGTAAAAAGACCTATTTTTACTCTGGTCTTTAGAGGATGAAGTGTTTGTTTAGTGCCGCTGCTTTCCTTTCTTAAACTTTGTTCAAGGAAGCTTTAAGGAGTGGGAGTTGAGTTTTAATGTTCAAAGTAATACAGACTCCTAAGGCTGACCTTTATTTAGCTTTTTAGATCTTAAAATGCTTGAAGTTATATACCCTACAGATTATGCAGTGGCATTCCCAGAAATGCCCTAGCTCTGTGTTAATTTGTAATCTGTATACCTATGAAATGATCATGGGTTTCTTTTAATACCTAGCTTGCACAGACATATCAAACATCTTTAAAAAGAAAAAAAAAAGTAATAGAGGCCTATTTTAAGTGGGAAAGCTGAAGAGTGAGGTAGTAGAGAGATGGAGATGGAGATTTGGTACTGTTCAGGATGCTGTTATTGCATTAGGTGAAGTCTGGCTTCTTGCATAATGCATTAAAGCTGACAGGCTTGCTGTTCTTTTGGAGGCATCTAAATTATATTTCAATTGCCCTATGAAGATAGAAGAGTTTCTACAAGTGGGCAAAGGTCCATTGGTTTCATTACAGTTTAATTTGGTGTTGTCTGGTTTCGTTTTCTGTGGGGTTTTTTGTTTGGTTGGTGTTTTGTTTTGGTTTTGGTTTGTTTGTTTTCCCTACAGCAGTGAATTGCATCTGTCCATGAAGAAATAGAATAAAGCAAGAGCAAATACAAACATCTCAGTGCTGGACTTGATATGGATGAGATAAAGAAGCTGCTTTCTCATTGTTGTAGCTCTATAGAAGTAATACGAGGAATCGTGCTGATGGGATATGAAAGGAGAGGAAGTTACTGTCACTTGTGAGTACAACCAGTGACAACTGAGTGTGACTCTTGTGTTACTTTCTAACTGTTACTGCTTGTTCCAACTCATTTGGACCTACTTCATAGTCGTATTTAATCCTAACAGATAACCACCTGGGCTACCACAGTATGCAGCACAAACCTTCTTGTATTAATGCAGTTAATCTTCAGATTTAGAATGCAGGTGGGAATCTGTTTCTTTGTTTTAAAAGCTTCCAAGGTTGATTTCTTGATTTTATACATGTGTTTCAAACTGTAGTTAATACAAATCATTCACACGATGAGCTACAGAGCTTATGACTTATTATTAGAAATTAGAAACAGAAGAGCCCTATTCCAAAGAAATGCAGCCTGGGCAGCTTTCTTTTCTGGCTCTGAGATCCACCTGTTGGGCATATACAATAGTAGGGAAGTAGCCCAAAGCACTACATGAGCTCCAGACTGATTAAAAAAATGGAGGAAAAGGTGAAGTTACCAGAACAGAAGGACTGTAAATGTTCACACTTTTGTACAAGTTGAGGGCACAGTATAAGCAACTGTATGAACATTGTCTCTCCATTCTGAGGTGAGCAGAGACGCCATAGGAAAGACTGTGTTTGTCCTCTACCTTTCTTTCCTTAAACTGGCCAGAATTTGCGTCTGACTGGGCTTTCTGCAAGAGGTTATCTAACTTATTTCCAGTGTTCATGCAATTTTATTTGCTGGTGGAAAAATTACTTAAAAGCTTTGGTTTTTGAAGCTTAAAAGTCTTCTGGTCTGATGATCTAACTGTGGTTGGACTGCAAAGGGAACTGAGAGAATAGTCCGTAAGGTCTGGATCCTGTGCCCAGGTGCAATCCTAACTTGCATCAACAGCCCTAATATTAGCTTTGTGGTCAGACAAGTGGGTTAGGAATTGGGTCGTTAGAGTGTCATTGCAAGTATGAAGTCATATTTGACAATCCCATCTTGGTATTATGTTGATAGGGATCATTAGCATGCCAGCTGAGAACTTTGAGGCAGATGGAGAGTGTTAATGGGTAGCATACAGTCATCCAGCAAAGTAGCATCAACTTCTGAGTGGGAAATAATACTATATAATCCATTTTGTCTGAATTGCCCAGTGTATGAGAATGTCTGACAGAGCAGTCAAGACATGATGTCGTTTTCCCTGGAGAAGATGTTTGCAAAGTGCACTGCATCTCTTGCATTCAGTATCTCTTCTGCTCCTCTGTTAAATGTTTTCATTACAGCATCCCAAAGAGAAAGAAATCAGGCAAGGGAAGAAG